>CM059428.1:5931335-6056335 GCA_030390025.1 Squalus acanthias
GAGAGAAAGAGAGAGGAGAACACGAGAGAGAGAGAAACATGAGAGAGAGAACGAAGAGAGAGAGAGAACACGAGAGAGAGAGAGAACACGAGAGAGAGAGAGAACACGAGAGAGAGAGAACACGAGGAGAGAGAGAATGAGAGAGAACACGAGAGAGAGAACGAGAGAGAGAGAACACGAGAGAGAGAGAATACGAGAGAGGAAGAACACAAGAGAGAGAAGAGAACACGGAGAGAGAGAGAACAGAGAGAGAGAGAGAACACGAGAGAGAGAGAACGAGGAGAGAGAACACGAGAGAGCGAGAACATGAGAGAGAACATGAGAGAGAGAGACGAAGAGAACGTGTGAAAAATAAAGGAGAGTGAGAACACGAGAGAGAGAGAGAGAGAACATGAGAGAGAGAGAATGTGTGAAAAAGAGAGAGAGAGATCACGAGAGAGAACACGAGAGAGAGAGAATGTGTGAAAAAGAGAGTGACAGAGAACACGTGAGAGAGAGAGAGAGAACACGAGAGAGAGAACACGAGAGAGAGAGAACACGAGAGAGAGAGAGAGAGAGAGAGAACACGAGAGAGAGAGAAACAAGAATGAAACGAGAGTGAGAGAGAGCGCAAGATAACGAACCCAAAGGAGTTCTTCCACTGACTGAGTGAAAACAAATAAAAACATTTCTGTTGATGGTTGGATATGTTTTTTCTCAATGATGTAAGTATTTTACCTGACTGACCCCTCGGGTTTTCCATTTGTTTAAAAGCCACAGCAGCATTCACAAATCAACAGTCTCAGGGCTGGAGGCCAATCTATGGCATGCCATGAAGTGCTAGGGACTGCATCCAGTGAATTATAATGGTTCCACTACTAACATTTCCAATTGCTATAGCAACAGCATAGAATGCAAGTCTGCTGCCCTTGTGAGTTAACCTCTTAAAAGATGAATTTAACATTATAGCAATATCATAACATAGATTACAACAAAATCCTTTACAAGCCAAAAAAATAAAAGCTCTAAATTATTAATGGTGATAAAGTGAGCCAAATTGCAGATAAAAAATCCGACAGATGCAATCTTGCATTTATATAGCGCCTTTCACGACCTCAGGATGTCCCAAAGTGCTTTACAGCCAATGAAGTACTTTTTGAAGTGTAGTCACTGTTGTAATGTGGGAAACGCGGCAGCCAATTTGTGCACAGCAAGCTCCCACAAACAGCAATGTGATAATGACCAGATAATCTGTTTCAGTGATGTTGATTAAGGGATAAATATTGGCCCCAGAACACCGGGGATAACCCCCCTGCTCTTCTTCGAAATAGTGGCCGTGGGATCTTTTACATCCACCTGAGAGAGCAGACGGGGCCTCGGTTTAATGTCTCATCTGAAAGACGGCACCCCCGACAGTGCAGCGCTCCCTCAGTACTGCACTGGGAGTGTCAGCCTGGATTGTTGTGCTCAAGTCTCTGGAGTGGGATTTGAACCCACAGCCTTCACTGGCTTGAGAGGAGAGGGTGCTACCCACTGAGCCACGGGGTGACACCAAAGTTTAAAGATGAAATTTAAAGAGAAAATGCTGGAAACACACGTTAATTCCGCCAATCCCAACAGAGAAACCACGGACCAAAACACTGGACGCAGTGCCTGCCCCACAAGGCAGAACTATGTTCTGACAAAAGTCTGCACTCGGAGCCTCAACTTAACTCCATCCCACCCTGAAGCTGATAGTCCCACCTCATATCTTTTACTGCTTGCAGCTGCATGGGAATTGGGGGATAGAGCCAAGTCTGAAGTTATTGAGATCAATGCTCAAATCAGAAGGCTATATAGTGCCTCTAATTCTGGCCTCTTGAGCATCCCTGATTTTAATCGCTCAACCATTGGCGGCCGTGCCTTCAGCTGCCTGGGCCCTAAGC
Organism: Squalus acanthias; assembly: GCA_030390025.1. Taxonomy (NCBI): domain Eukaryota; kingdom Metazoa; phylum Chordata; class Chondrichthyes; order Squaliformes; family Squalidae; genus Squalus; species Squalus acanthias. Next base: position 5,933,240 of record CM059428.1, read on the forward strand.
TCTGGAATTCCCTCCCTAAACCTCTCCCCCTCTCCGCCTCTCTCTCCTCCTTTAAGATGCTCCTTAAAACCCACCTCTTTGACCAAGCTTTTGGTCACCTGCCCTAATTTCTCCTTACGTGGCTCGGTGTCAAATGTATTTTTTTGTTTGTCTTTTGATATTCCTGTGAAGCGTCTTGGGACGTTTTACTACGTTAAAGGCGCTGTATAAATACAAGTTGTTGTTGTTGCCCTGGAGAAAGATAGGCTTCTGTTCCTTAGGCTTGTGTTGAGCTTGGGTCTCAACAACACTGAAAGCCTAAAGGCATAAACGTCAGTGCCAGAATGAAAGGGAGAGTTAAGTAATGAGCCACAAGGAAGTCAGAATCACGTTTGCGGACAAAACAGAAATGGTCAGCAAAGCTGTCACCTAGTCTGCGTTTAGTCTCCCATTAAAAAGGAGGCCGCGTGGTAAGTTTGACTGTAGTATACTAGATTGCAGGAAGTACATATAAATGGTCGCATCCTTTGGAAGGAGTCTTTGGAGCGCTGGACAATGGTGCGGGAAGAGGGGAATGAACAGGTGAGGCATCCGCTGTCGGGTTGTTTGGGAAAGTACCAGAGAAAGGGGCATCTGGAAGTCGAAGTGGTCAAGGACATCCGAGAGCAAACGATCGCTCCAGAAATCAGAGAAGGGCGGGAAGGGAAAGGCGCTTGCTGGTGGGATCATGTTGTAAGTGGTGGACATGGAGAAGTTGATTTGGTGAAGGAGGAGGCTGGAAGGCGAGGAGAAGTGGGACCCCTTGTCATGGGTGAGTGAAAAGGTGAGGGGTGTGAGCAGAAACATTGGAAATGAGTCAGGGGTCCCATCAACCCGATCATCTGCCACCATTTCCATCACCAACAACATGATCTCACCACCAATTACATCTTTTCCTGCACCCCTCTCCCAAGAGTCCCTCTTTTGTATCAGCTCATGAACCCAATATCATACACCGTAGAATTTTGCCGCAGAGAAGGAGGAGATTCGTCGCATCGTATCTGTACTGACTGTTTGCTGGAACAATCCGAAATGAATTCACCTGCCCCGATCTCTCCCCATAGTCCTGTATCTTTGCTTCAAATATTTATCCAATTTGCCCTTAAAATGATGTAATGGTCTCTACCGCAACCATTCCCTGTAGCAAAACATTCCATGCTCCAACAACCATATGAGAAAATGCTCCTAACCTCTCTCTTTGTTCTCTCATTGACAACTTTAAATTGATGATCCCCTTATCACTGACTCCACAACCAGAGGAAAAAATCCTTTCTTACCCGTCATAATTCCAAAATCACTATTGTATTTGCTTGCAATCTCCGTTGCTCGAGTGTAAATAGTTCTAGAATCTCAAGTATGTTCTCATAATTAGAGTTTATCATCCTTGGTATTAGTCCAGTGGATCTACATTGGAATCTCATCATGGCTTTAAGATCTTTCTATAGTGTGATGCAAAAAACTACACCCAATACTTTAACTTTAGTTAAGCAAAGTTTTGTACACATTTAACATTACTTCTTTGCTCTGTACTCTATGCTCTTATTTATAAAATGCTGTTCATCTTTTTATGGCTTTATCTGCTGCACTTGCACTTTCAGGGACTTTTTTTAATTTGTTCCTGGGATGTGGTAATGGGGAAACAAGTCATCTTTTGTTTCTTTACTTGTCCCCTTACCATCTCCTTTTGCCTTTCACCATCATCCCTTTTGTCTTTTAATCTCTCCTGCCTTCCACCCTATCACAGACCTTCCCTTTTGTTCTCTCCTCCCCTTCCCCCGTTCCTTGCCCCTGCACTTGCTTAAAAATCTGTTACATCTCTAACTTTGTCCAGTTCTGACGAAGGGTCATCGACCTGAAACGTTAACTCTGTTTCTCTCTCCGCAGATGCTGCCTGAACCTGCTGAGTGTTTCCAGCATTTTCTGTTTTTCTTTCATGGCAACACGGTGGCATAGTGGTTAGCACTGGTGCCTCACAGCGCCAGAGACCCGGGTTCGAATCTGACCTCGGGTGACTGTCTGTGTGGAGTTTGCACATTCTCCCCGTGTCTGCGTGGGTTTCCTCCGGGTGCTCCGGTTTCCTCCCACAGTCCAAAAATGTGCGGGTTAGGTTGATTTGGCTATGATAAATTGACCCTTAGTGTTAGGGGGGGATTAAATATGTGGGGTTATGGGGATAGGATGGGATATGTTAGGGGGAATTAAATACGTGGGGTTACGGGGGTAGGGTGGGATATGTATACTGTGGGGATTAAAGCAGGGACAGGGTACTGGATTTGGATGATCAGCCATGATCGTATTGAATGGTGGAGCAGGCTCGATGGGCCGAATGGCCTACTCCTGCTCCTAGATTCTATGTTTCTATGTCTTCCTGAAGTCTTTTACAGTCCTCCTTACTGCTGGCCAAACTCTTACTGTAGTGTTATCAGCAAATTTCCAGATTGTCTTCTACCATGCAAAGCATCTGTATACACATTGCGGGGGTACGGTACCTGTGGTACTGGGCGGCCTGCTGGTGGCGCTGTCCAGGGAGAGTATAAATACTCGGGCATGGGCCCAGCTTGCTTAGGACATTCCTCAACAGGAACTAGAGAAGGACACAACTAGATCTCCATGTTGAAAAACAGTTGATTAAAGCTTTGTTTAACGCTTAGACCAAGTGCCTAGTAGTTTTCCTACGTCAGAGACTGTATCAATGCAGGTCATTGTTGGTGGTACTAGTGAAGGGGTATTGGGACGTTTTAGCATGGGGGGAGATGCTGGGTGCAGTGAGTGGGCCTCAAGGGTCTGACAGCTTTGAGGGGAGAGATCGAAGTGTGTCCGTCATAGTGGTTATGTTACTGGACTAGTAATCCAGAGGACTAGACGAAAGATCCGGAGACATGGGGCTGGATTTTCTCAATGGGGAGCTTTTGGAGGCGGGACTCCCACTTGTCGGGTTTTAGTCCCGCCTCCATCGACTTGTGGCCAACCCACGCTATTTTCCCTTGATTGACCTTGTTAAGCCCGCCCAGCGGGCGTAGCAGGCCAATTAAGGGAAAGGCGGTTGCAGGTGACCTCAGCGAGTGACGTTTCATCTGTCAAGAGCTCTTGACAGATGAAATGCCATCGTTTGACAGCTCTGTGGAGCTGTCAAAAACTGACAATCTGTCCTCTAAGATAAGTCTTTACTCAAGACTCAATTAGAAAGTCTTCCTGAGCAGAAAGCAGAAGGCTGATGCATTTGAGAATGCAGCGTCCATTCTGCTTTCTCTGCCGGTGAGCTGAGGGACTCCCGAGACCTGAAGGGATGAAGCCTGGAGGAAGAAGCAAAGGTAAGTAAAACTTATTGAAACACTTTACACTCACCTCACACACTTACCTCTGCTCACATGCACCCGTCACTCACCTGCACACCGGACATCTCGGCCCCTCCGACCCCCGCAGACCCACGGCTCGCCTCGCTGACCCGTTCGGAGCCGTTGGGAAGCCCACACTTTAGGTGGCAAAATAGGGATTATCCAAAAAACTGCCTGTTAACTACCTGTTAACAGGCAGTTAATTGGCACTAATCCCCTTCCCGCCTCGAGGAGGCGGCTCCCAGCGCGGGTCGGGTACCCGCCTCCTGTGAAGATGGCACGGAGGCGGGTTGGGGGCGGAATGGGTACCTGCTCCCAGATTCTGCCATTTTCCCGGCAGTCCCGCCTCTATACCCGCCTCCCCAGGGCTGGCAAAATCGCCCCCATGAGTTCAAATCCCACCACAGCAGCTGGGGAATTTAAATTCAGTTAATTAAATAAATCTGGAATAAAAAGCTAGTATCAGTAACGGTGACCATGAAACTACTGGATTCTCATAAAAACCCATCTGGTTCACTAATGTCCTTTCAGGGAAGGAAATCTGCCGCCCTCACCCGGTCTGGCCTATATGTGACTCCAGACCCACAGCAATGTGGTTGACTCTTAACTGCCCTCTGAAATGGCCCAGCGAGACACTCAGTTGTATTTAAGAAGGCGGCTCACCAGCCCCTTCTCAATGGCAATTAGGGATCGGCAATAAATGCTGGCCTCGCCGGGGACGCCCGCATCCCGTGAATGAATCAAAAAATAAGAATAAAAAGTGGACCCAACACCGACCCCTGGGGTGCACCACTTCCAACCCTTCTCCAAATTGAGCGACAGCTATTTACGCTAACGTTTTAGTTTTTCTGTCTGTCCACCGACCATCTCTCCGTGCTGCTCCATTTCCTCTTCTACTGCCAGTTATCAAAATCAAGTTACTTTGCGTCATGTGCGTCATTTAGTCCATTGAGTTTTCTGTGTAATTAAGGAATGGAGCGTATCCTGTTTCCTGGGGAACAGCATCTCCCTAAACTGGGAGAACACGATCTCTTTTTGGACTTGCGGGTGAACTGCCGTTTTCTATATTTTAATCTGAACCATTGCAGGCAAGGACTGGTTGGATTACAGAGAGTCTAATTGAAAAGTATAAGGAGCTTTGTTTTTTTTTTACTCCCACTACCTAATTGCACAAACTCAAATTGAACACACCTACCATTTTGATTTGGGCCCATTAATGATGTTAAAAACAGGCCAATTAACCCTTCATTCACAAAAAGGAGATCCAGCTCATAGTATTTGCATTAACTAAACATAAAAACGATCTTGGTTCCAAATTCGGTTTCTTATACTTTCGTTAGCGAAGGAAACATTAACAGCATAAATAAGCATTGGATACTGATTCACGTTCATAAAAGTCACAAACCTTTTCTTTAGCTTCAATAATTTTTGCTTCTAACTCAGCTGAAATGATCTTCCCTCTGGGAACACAATTAGAGAAATATAAAGATCTAACTGAGAAGCTTAAGGTCGTTCGTATTTACACTGCGCAATAAGATTACAGAGATTTTCCTTGCATGGTATGACACTGGAATATTCAGTTATTCCCTGATCTCATCTGAGGACTAACAACAACAACTTGCATTTATATAGCGCCATTAACGTAGTAAAACGTCCCAGGAGCGATTATCAAACAAAATTTGACACCGAGCCACATAAGGAGACATTAGGACAGGTGACCAAAAGCTTGGTCAAAGAGGTAGGTTTTAAGGAGCGTCTTAAATGAGGAAAGAGAGGTAGAGAGGCGGAGAGGTTTAGGGGGGGAATTCCAGAGCTTAGGGCCTCGGCAGCCAATAGTGGAGCGATTATAATCGGGGATGCTCAAGTGGCCAGAATTAGAGGAGCGCAGATACCTCGGAGGGTTGTGGGGCTAGAAGAGATTACAAAGATAGGGAGGGGGGCGAGGCTATGGAGGGATTTGAAAACAAGGAGGAGAATTTATTTTGTTGAAATCGAGGCATTGCTTAACCGGGAGCCAATGTAGGTCAGCGAGCACAGGGGTGACGGGTAAAATGGCCCAAGGTGCTTCACAGGGGCGTTATCAAACAAAAAAAGCATGGAGTACTTATCTTTAGGCCTCTAGAGAAAGATCAGCAGGTGAGAATGAGAAAATAAAATAAATTGGGGGGGGGGGGAATAAATAAATAATCTCTGTGCAAAAATATTAGACTAAACTCTTCTTCATCCAAAGGGGTTCGGATATTCCTGGAGATGGTTCCTGAAGACAGCCATGGTGAAGAAATTTGGAATAGCGAAGTCGGGGGGAGGGGGGGGGGGGGGGAAATCTGGAAAAGATTGACTGGTGAACTGGAGACAACAGTTGTGTCCTCAGTCTGCAGACAAATTCGACGAGAAGGAAATCCAATAAGATTATAATTAGGATTACAAATCACTGCAGCCAAACAAATGCTAATACTCCAACTCTCCCTTAGGACTGAGCCTTATGTTGTAGTCTCAGACATGAGAAAATGGTTTACTACAACTCTACGCTGTGCGTAGCATATATGAATTGGATACCTTAGTGTCGGCCTGTGGCTCAGTGGGCGGCTCTCTCGCCTCTGAGTCAGAAGGTTGGGGGTTCAAAGCCCCACTCCAGAGACTTGAGCACAAAAATCTAGGCTGACACTCCAGGGCAGTACTGAGGATCCCAATGCACTATTTTGAAGAAGAGCAGCAGGGGGAGTTCTCCCCCAGTGTCCTGGGGCCAATATTCATCCCTCAATCAACATCATTAATAAACAGATTATCTGGTCATTATCGCATTGCTGTTTGTGGGAGCTTGCTGTGCGCAAATTGGCTGCCGCGTTTCCTACGGTGTAAAGCGCTTTGGGACATCCGGTGGTCATGAAAGGCACTATATAAATGCAAGTCTTTCTTTCTTTCTTATTGAATATTTTATAATTTTAGGCTGAGTTAGTACTACTAGGCAATGGTGCTTACCTCTCATTACATTTTACCAGAATCACATTGTCTGTACCAAACCCAAGGACTCCTGCTGCCTTCTTGATTGAAAAATGGCTCTAAGGAAAATCAGAAAAATTATTATTTCATCTGGAAAAACAAACATCTGTAACCAATGTTAACCATAGCAGTGTAACACATTCAACTAACTTGACATTTCAAATAACAGTGGGGCATCTCATTTCAGTTATACGCGTCAAAATGTCTGCTTGAACCATCACCATCTTCTTTTGGCCTTTGCAATGTAGGCTCGGGAAAGAATCAGGTTCTCATGAAACACTGCTGGAAGTAGTTGACGCAAATCTGTCCATTGGTGTGCACCTACATTCACTCCCTCCACCACCGGCGCACCGTGGCTGCAGTGTATACCATCCACAAGATGCACTGCAGCAACTCGCCAAGGCTTCTTCGGCAGCACCTCCCAAACCCACGACCTCTTCCACCTATAAGGACAAGGGCAGCAGGTGCATGGGAACACCACCACCTCCAATGTTCCCCTCCAAGTCACACGCCATCCTGACTTGGAAATATATCGGCCGTTCCTTCATCGTCGCTGGGTCAAAATCCTGGAACTCCCTCCCTAACAGCACTGTGGGAGCACCTCCACCGCACGGACTGCAGCGGTTCAAGAAGGCGGCTCACCACCACCTTCTCAAGGGCAATTAGGGATGGGCAATAAATGCTGGCCTTGCCGGCGACGCCCACATCCCAGGAATGAATTTTTAAAAATACCTCACTTACTCAATCTGGCACCTGCTATAGGAGTTCTGGCCTTACTAAAGCCGAATGAAGATACAGAATGGAACGTTTCTATCTCCTGGCTTTGAAAAACCATACATAATATACTCAATACAAAAGTAAAATACTGCAGATGCTGGAAATCTGAAATAAAAACAGAAAGTACGAGAAATACTCGTCAGATCAGGCAGCATCTGTGGAGGGAGAAACAAAGTAAATGTTTCAGGTCGATGGCCTTTCGTCAGAACTGGAAAAAAAGTTAGAGATGTAACAGGTTTTTAAGCAAGTACAGAGGCAGGGAAAGGGGGTGGGGGGGAGGGGAGGAGAGGACGAAAGGGAAGGTCTGTGATAGGGTGGAAGGCAGGAGAGATTAATGTACAGAACATGGATTTCCAAGGTAATAGGTGTTGGATTTGTGTTGAAATTGTAATAAATATCGGGCCGTATTTTGCGACTCCCACGGGTGCATACGAGGTGCGCACGCGCCCGTACGGGCCGCGCGAGTTCCGGGTTTAGGCAAGCGAAGCGCGCGCGCGCTGAAACCCAGCACTTGCGATCTGTCAAGAATTCTCATGACAGATCCCCCGCATCCCCAGGAGATGGGCCTCTGCCGGCGGAGAGTTGCGCTATTTGCCCAACTTCCGCCCGTTGAATGCCCGGGAAATTCTTACATCCGGTAAAAGCAGGATTAAGGCCTGCTTTCTCCAGCATAAGAGTTTTAAAAAAATAGAAAAATGAAATTTTATCACTCATTTATAAATTAAAAATAATCTTCAAAAAGGTAAGTTTATTTTTAGCCCTGTAAAAACATTTGGGGGGAGAAATTCGGTATCGTCCCATTTGGGGCACAATTATCGGCCGGGCGCAAAGTTTAGCGCCTGGCGCTAATTATCACCTCCGACTGCAAACTTGGGTTCTATCGCCCCTGGAGGTGATTGGAGCGCTAAATCAGGTGCTACACACCTGTCTTAAGGCGCTAACACCGAGGAGCGAGGCGCTACCTCAGAGCGCTGGCGAAGCTCATGTGATGTCAGTCAGCAATGGAACACAGCCACACTGGCACCGGCCAGTTCTTAAAGGGGAGAGTCGATCTTGCTCTCCATCCACACCCTACTCGTTGCAGCTTTTAATCTCGGCCTGGAGAGACCTGTACATCAATTCTGCTGGAAAGAACAAAGGAGAGGACCAGGGAAAGAGCTCAGAGTGCAGCCCCCACAGTCTCTTCTAAATCGATGTAAGGAAGGTCAAATCAAAATAAACCTGCAAAGTGCTGCTCAGTACCCAAAACTCCTCAACACAGCGTTGAATCTCTCCAGAAGTCTCTCTCTCTCTCTCTCAGAATGCGTGGTGCAAAAATGTCGGCGACAAAAAAAGGCAGGAAGCGGTCGCCTTTATATAGCGCTCCCCCAGTCCCTTCCCGACTGCAAAACGCTCCCCTCAACCTGTCGTTGCTAGCGGCAGGCGGAAAGGCAGGGGGCGCCACTCAATATCCGGTCCGGGGCACTACCGGGCCGTTGCATGCTCGACTGACGTCACAATCTACGGGCGCAGGAGATCGTGGCGGTAGTGTTTAGCGCCACCGCAAAATGTCTGGTCAATTTCACGAGCGGCGCAAACATCGTCGCACCCGGGCGCTAGTTGCTTTGTGACCCTCTTAGGGCGCTAACGGGAGGTGCAAAGCAACTGAATTTTTCCCCTTAATTTTTTTTTCAAAAAATTTTATTTTTGTTTAATTAAATGGTATTTTAATTAATTTTAAATACGTCATTAAAAAAACATTATTTCATGTGTTGGTGTATTTTTTAAGTGATTCCCCATTCATACTTATGACAGTTCTATATGTACGGAACTCCAATAAGTACGAATGGGGATTCCCTTCTTTTATTGGTTGGGCCAGCCCACGTGATCCCGGGGGCGCCTGCGATCCGCCCAGCGCCCCTGGGATACGTGGGGGCTTTACCCGCGCGGACCCGGAGAGGCCCAGGATCGCGACTCTCCGTACCTCCCGGAAGACCAGGTACTTTCGTAGACATTTCGTAGGCCGGAGGCGTCCGCCCGTGAGAAGCCACCGATCGCAAATGTTGGCCCATGATGTTTGTTTAAACTTTAACAGGGTGAAATTCTTTATCGTTGAGAAGCCTATCCGAAGAGTTCCCAATTGCTAGTTTTGATTATCAAACCCACTCCCAATATGCAACTCTCGGATTTGCAGGCAGCTGGTCCTGCTGTTTGTCAAGGGCCTTCAGAACAGTTTAAATGGGAGGTGCATTTCCCGTCAGAAACTGAAAGCCACCTTACTGCGAAGTAGCAGGCAGCAGGAATGCCCAACTTAGAGCAGCAAGCACATTGACGTTCCGATCCATTAAGATGCAAAAACCCAACAAGTGACCGCCAGAGAAGATGTCTCCAAAAAGCTTCATCCAGCTTTAACTGACTGCAGCCGAGGATCCCTTTCAGCATTGTTTGGAAATGGCCACACCCTGACTTGTTACCACCCGTGGTTAGTGGGTGGGGGCAGGAACAGGCCGTAGACATTTACGGCACAGAAGGAGGCCATTCGGCCCATTGTGTCTGTGCCGAAAAAGAGCTCTCCAGCCTAATCCCACTTTTCAGCTCTTGGTCCGTAGCCCTGCAGGTTACGACACTTCCAAGTGCATATCCAAGTACTTTTTAATGCGATGAGGGTTTCTGCCTTTACCACCCTTTCAGACAGTGAGTTCCAGACCCCCACCACCCTCTGGGTGAAAAAAGTTCTCCTCAACTCCCCTCTAATCCTTCTACCAATGACTTTAAATCTATGCCCCCCTGGTTATTGACCCCTGAGCTGAGGGTTTTAGGTCATACGAACATAGGAATTAGGGGCAGGAGTCGGCCACTCGGCCGCTCGAGCCTGCTCCGCCATTCAATAAGATCACGGCTGATCTGATTACTCCACATTCCCGCCTACCCCCGATAACCTTTCACCCCCGTGGTCCTTCCTATCCACTCTATCCAGGCCCCTCGTAATTTTAGACACAAATTAGTGTCGGCAGGTGAACAGAGACCAACGTGCATTATGGTCAAAGTGCCATCACTTGACCCCTCCTATTTGCCTGTGTGAGTGAGGCTCCTTTCCAGAAAAAATTCCAGTTCAAGGTTTTATTTTACAGTCCAAAATACTTACGAGTTCTGAAGTAAAGAGGACCAGTCTGGGAAGGCTGGCTACACCTCGAGCCTTCACTTCAGGATAGCGCTTGTAACGAGCGATCAGAATACTGTACAAGTTCGACATGGCCCCCCCTAGAAAACAGAGACTAAAGCGTGTTTACAGTCTATCATCGACTTTGTTGTTGATGCCAACGTTGCCAGGAATACACCACGGTATGTCCTCTGCGGATCAAGTCAACTTTCTTTCTCATGTCAGTATGAAAATAAATTCTGAACATACTTTTTTCTGTTTACAAAAGTAAAGGTACTTTCCTTACCCCAGAGAACATAAGAATTAGGAGCAGGAGTCGGCCATTCGGCCCCTCGAGCCTGCTCTGCCATTCAATAAGATAATGGCTGATCTTAGACCTCAACTCCACTTTCCCGCCCGATCTCCATATTCCTTGATTCCCCTAGAGTCCAAAAATCTATCGATCTCAGCCTTGAATATACTCAATGATTCAGCATCTACAGCCTTTTGGGGTAGAGAATTCCAAAGATTCACTACCCTCAGTGAAGAAATTCCTCCTCAGCTCAGTCTTAAATGGCCGACCCCTTATCCTGAGACTATGCCCCCTAGTTCTAGACTCTCCAACCAGGGGAAAGAACCTCTCAGCATCTACCCTGTCAATCCCCCTCAGAATCTTATATGTTTCAATGCAATCACCTCTCATTCTTCTAAACTCCTGAGAGTATAGGCCCATTCTACTCAATCTCTCCTCATAGGACAACCGTCTCTTCCCAGGAGTCCATCAAATCAGAGGGCTGTGGATGCTGAATCATTGAGTATATTCAAGGCTGAGATCGATAGATTTTTGGACTCTAGGGGATTCAAGGGATATGGAGACCGGGTGGGGAAAGTGGAGTTGAGGTCGAAGATCACCCGTGATCTTATTGAATGGCGGAGCAGGCTCGAGGGGACCTAGGGCCTACTCCTGCTCCTAATTCTTGTTATATTCTTATATCCCTTTGAAGAGTTTCCCCACACTGCATTCACCTTCCCAAAGTCTGGGCATCTACTCCAAGACTCTACCAGTACTGTTCGTTGACAGTGCGAATGCCTTAGGGTGACTGCTCCATTGATTTTCTATCCTTTTATGTAGAGAATTATCTGTGGGGAAAAAAAACCACGGACACAAATCCATGTCCAAATACCATACCAGGAGCTAACAACTTAAAAAGATCCCTTTTACCTTGGCAAAGAAAGTGGATGCAATTAATCTATTAAAATTCTGTTGGACACTGAAGTGGGGAAAGAGTTAAAATAACATTGCTGGCAGCTCACAGAATGGTGTAAGAGAGACAGTTGCTAACATGAAAGAGCACATCCATAAGGTGTGGTCAAGATAACTGACCTTTGAGACTAAAAACAACTCAGTTGAGACATGATATCTGGCACTTCAGCTGCCCTTAGGGTTTTAGGGTTTTATTATCTGGGTCACAATGCTTCCAAGTTATCTTTTAATCAGCGTTCAGCAGTTTGGGCTAATAATTGAGCATGCAGCTTACACCTGTTTACCTCAGGACATGTAACCCAATCTGTGAAGGTGCATGCGGGCCAAGATCCAATCAGGTTGCAGGAATGAATTGTGCATGAGGCTGCCATGCTTATTTGAATGTATAAAAATGTAGGGCTTGCTGTAACAATTTGGAGAAGTCTGGCTAAAGACAGACCAGACTGTCTCCCCACCGGTGTCATAAAGACAACTTGACTATCGATCTGAAAACCTTGTGTCGAGTGTTGGTTTAAAATACTCCACATCAGACAGAGACAATGTAGCACTGTGGTTAACCTTCCTTTCTCTTATGATTGCATTACCCTCGTTAATATGATGTGATACATTTTAGGAAAATAATTATTGGGAAAATTTCTGGTTGTAATTTTATTAATGCATATTTAAAATAAATGAGGATCTCACATTCAAGCACATGTGTGAACTCGATTTTATCTTTTTTTTCCCTGATTGGCTAAACTTTACCTAAAGACATATTCCAATGACACCGGTTGGGATTTTTTGGCCATTTTTTCCACAGGAAAGATTTGGACATGAGCTATGTTGCACTGGGGTTTTTTTTTCAGCAAAAAACTTGCCTAAGAGGCGTTACCTTCAGTAGGCAGATGAATGAGAGGCGGGAGAGCGATTCTCCCAGACACCCCAAATAATGGATAATTTGTTAGCCATCTCTGTTATTCACTTGAACACGTTTGTGTTGGAAGTCAGTAGAGCAGCAAAAGACTGCAGAGGGAATGAAACATAAGAACATAAGAAAATAAGAAATAGGAGCAGGAATAGGCCACTTGGCCCCTCAAGCCTGCTCCGCCATTCAATAAGATCATGGCTGATCTTGGGCTCAAAGCCACTTCCCCGCCCGCTCCCCATAACCCTTCACTCCCTTATCTTGCAAAAATTTGTCTATCTCCACCTTAAATGTATTTAATGACCCAGCCTCCACAGCTCTCTGGGGCAGAGAATTCCATAGATTTACGACCCTCTGAGAGAAGAAATTTCTCCTCATCTCAGTTCTAAAAGGGCGACCCTTTATTCTGAGACTGTGCCCCCGAGTTCTAGATTTCTCCATGGGGGGAAACATCCTCTCTGCATTTACCTTGTTGAGCCCCTTCAGTATCTTATATGTTTCAATAAGATCACCTCTCATTCTTCTAAATTCCAATGAGTATAGGCCCAGCCTGCTCAACCTTTCCTCATAAGTCAACCCCCTCATCTCAGGAATCAACCTAGTGAACCTTCTCTGAACTGCCTCCAATGAAAGTATATACCTCCTTAAATAAGGAGACCAAAACTGTACAAAGTACCCAAGGTGTGGTCTCACCAATACCCTGTATAGTTGTAGCAGGACTTTCCTGTTCTTATACACCAACCCCCTTGAAATAAAGGCCAATATTCCATTTTCCTTTTTGATTACTTGCTGTACATGCATGCTTACTTTTTGTGTTTCATGCACAAGGACCCCCAGGTTCCTCTGAACTGTAGCATTTTGTAATCTCTCTCCATTTAAATAATAATTTGCTTTTTTATTTTTCCTGCCGAAGTGTATAACCTCGCACTTTCCCACATTATACTCCATCTGCCAAATGTTTGCCTACTCACTTAGCCTGTCTATATCCCTTTGCAGATTCTTTGGGCTGGATTTTCATTGACCCGTGGAGGCGGGTTTGGAGGCGTGTGGGAGGTTAAAATTGTGAAAACTGCCTCTATAATGCCATTTTGAAAGGCCTTTGTGATTTTAACCATTTTTCTATGTGAAGCACGCCTGTTCTGAACCACGAATGTGAAACCTGGTGGGAGCACATTTGGATAGCTGACTATCGCTGGCTGGCTGGCTGATCAGGGAGTGGTGGTGAATGGGAGACATATCTGGGAGTGGTGGTGCAAAAATATCTGGCAGCAGACTTAGGGCTGCTGCTGCTCATCTTGCATCCAGGTCCTCTCACAGCAAAGGCCAGGCAGTCTTTGCAGACCTTCAATGCAGCAGCAATGATGACATCATCAGAGGCGACTTTCAGACTGAAAACACTAATTGGGTCATGGGTTCCCACATGCTGGAACTCAATTGCCCAATTAGGTGAAAATCGCATCAATCTCCCACATCCAATTGCAGTCGGGTGGATAACACAAAAAGTGGATGACACGACCCCAACCCGCCCCAGTATCAAAATCCAGCGCTTTGAGTCCTCTGCACAACTTGCTTTCCCATCCATCATTGTATCCTCCGCAAACTTGGCTACATTACATTCGGTCCCTTCATCCAAGTTATTAATGTAGATTGTAAATAGTTCAGGCCCCAGCACCGATCCCTGTGGCACCCCACTAGTTACCGTTTGCCAACCGGAAAATGACCCATTTATCCCGACTCTCTGCTTTCTGTTAGTTAGCCAATTCTCTATCCATGCTAATATATTACCCCCAACTCCGTGAGCTCTTATCTTATGCAGTAACCTTTTATGTGGCACCTTATCGAATGCCTTCTGGAAATCCAAATACCACATCTATTGGTTCACTTTTGTCCACCCTGCTCATTAGATCCTCAAAGAATTCCAGCAAATTTGTTAAACATGATTTCCCTTTCATAAAACCATGCTTGACTGCATTATGATTTTCCAAATGCCCTGCTACTGCTTCCTTAATGAAGGACTCCAGCATTTTCCCAATGACAGATGTTAGGCTAACTGGTCTATAGTTTCCTGCTATCTGTCTCCCTCCTTCCTTAAATAGGGGTGTTACATTTGCGGTTTTCCAATCCACTGGGACCTATCCAGAATCCAGGGAATTTTGGTATATTGCAACCAATGCATCCACTATCTCTGCAGCCACTTCTTTTAAGACCCTGGGATGCAGGCCATCTGGTCCAGGGGACTTGTCGTCTTTTAGTCCCATTATTTTACCAAGTACTATTTCCTTAGTGATAGTGATTGTCTTTAGTTCCCCCCTCCCTGTGGCCCCTTGATTATCCATTTTTGGGATGTTGTTACTGTCTTCTACCGTGAAGACAGATACAAAATATTTGTTCAGAGTCTCTGCCATTTCCCCGTTCTCCACTATTAATTCCCCATTCTCATCCTCTAAGGGACCAACGTTTACTTTAGCTACCCTCTTCCTTTTTATATACCTGTAGAAGCTCTTACTATTTGTTTTAATGTTTCTTGCCAGTTTTCTCTCATAATTCATCTTCTCTCTCTTTATTATATTTTTAGTCATCCTTTGCAGGTTTTTTAAAATTTCCCAATCCTCTGGTGTCCCACCAATCTTGGCAACATTGTATGCCTTCGTTTTCAATTTGATACCATCCTTTACTTCCTTAGTTAGCCACGGATGGTGCTCCCTTCTCTTAAAATCTTTCTTTCTCACTGGAATATATTTTTGTTGAGAGTTATGAAATATCTCCTTAAATGTCCGCCACTGCATTTCAACTGTCTTACCCTTTAATTTTTTTTTTCCAGTCCACTTTAGCCAGTTCTGCCCTCATGCCATTGTAATTGCCTTTGTTTAAGATCAGGACACTGGTTTGAGATACAACTTTCTCACCCTCCAACTGAATTTGAAATTCAACCATGCTATGATCACTCTTTCCTAGAGGATCCTTTACTATGAGATCATTTATTAATTCTGTCTCATTACACAGGACCAGATCCAAGATAGCCTGCTCCTGGTTGGTTCCATTACATACTGTTCTAGGAAACCATCCCGGATGCACTCTATGAACTCCTCCTCAAGACTACCATGGCCAATTTGATTTGTCCAATCAATATGGAGATTAAAATCACCCGTGATTATTACCGTACCTTTTTTACAGGCCTCCATTATTTGTTGATTTATACTCTGTCCAACAGTATTGCTACTGTTCGGGGGCCTGTAGACTATGCCCACCAGAGACTTTTTCCCTTTATTATTTTTTATCTCCACCCAAACCGATTCTACATCTTGATCTTCTGAGCCAATATCACTTCCCACCATTGCACTGATCCCATCCTTTATCAACAAAGCCACCCCACCTCCCTTTCCTTTCTGTCTGTCCTTCCGAATTATCAGATACCCTGGAATATTCAGTTCCCAGCCCTGATCACCTTGCAACCACGTCTCTGTAATGGCAATCAGATCATACCCATTTGTATCTATTTGCGCCGTCAACTCATCTATCTTGTTACGAATTCTGCGTGCATTCAGATATAGAGCTTTTAACTTTGTCTTTTTACCATTCCTCCTTGTTTTGGCCCCGTTTTCTGTTGCACTCTTATTTTTAAACATTCTGTCCCTTCCTGTCACACTCTGGTTATTATTTCCCCCATCTCTATCCTGCTCTATTGTTTTCTAATTTCTCATTGACTTTTTAAATTCCTGGAATTCGGCCCATCGAGTCTGTGCCGGCTCTCTGTAGAGCAATCCAGTCAGTCCCATTCCCCCGCTCTATCCGCATAGCCCTGCAAGTTTATTTCCCTCAAGTGCCTATCCAATCTCCCCTTGAAAACATCGAGTGTCTCCGCTTCCACCACTTCCGTCGGCAGCGAGTTCCAGGTCCTCACCACTCGCTGTGTAAAAAAGTTTTTCCTCACATCCCCCCTGTATCTCTTGCCCAAAACCTTAAATCTGTGTCCCCTAGTCCTTGTACCATCAACTAGTGGGAACAGCCTTTCCCCGTCTAGCTTATCCAAAAACCGATTCAATTTTTTTTAAATTCATTCACGGGATCTGGGCGCCGCTCATCTGGATCCTCCCCCCCACTATTTAGTTTAAAGCCCTCTCTACAGCCCTAGTTATTCGAAACCCTGTCCTGAACAGGGTAGAGCGAGACTGTGCTTTTCAGTGGAGCTGGATGACCTACCAGAGTGTGCTTTATTTTTGGAATGGTATGTGAACAGAAGGTACACTGTTTGTGTTAAGAAACCCTTTATCAATCTCATTGTTCTGTGAGTGTGTTTCACCTACTGTGGAATAAAACAGCTGACGATTAGAACCAAACGCTGTCTCAAACCAATATTAATACTTTGGAAAATGTGGTTGACTCTTACCTGACCTCTGAAATGGCCGAGCAAGCCGCTCAGTTGTATCAAACCCGCTGGGAAAGCCTTCACCACACAGACTGCAGCGGTTCAAGAAGGCGGCTCACCACCACCTTCTCAAGAGCAATTAGGGATGGGCAATAAATGCTGGCCTTGCCAGCGACGCCCACATCCCGTGAATTAATTAAAAAAAATAATTGAATAGGTTTTTGGATAGGCTAGACGGGGAAAAGGCTGTTCCCACTAGTTGATGGTACAAGGACTAGGGGACACAGATTTAAGGTTTTGTGCGAGAGATACGGGGGGGGTTGTGCGGAAAAACTTTTTTACGCAGCAAGTGGTGAGGATCTGGAACTCTCTGCCGACGGAAGAGGTGGAAGCGGAGACACTCAATGTTTTCAAGACGAGACTGGATAGGCACTTGAGGGAAATAAACTGGCAGGGCGCCGGTGATAGAGCGGGGGGATGGGACTGACTGGATTTCTCTACAGAGAGCCGGCACGGACCCGATTGGCTGAATGGCCTCCTTCTGTGCCGTTATGACTCTATGAAGGAAAACATTTACATAAAGGTCTCATTATTACACTCCTGGGTCTCTCTATTCCACATGTGGATAGGGGGCAGTAGAAGTCAACTTCTGTAAAAAGTAGGCACTCAAACTGCTTAAGGAAGCGACTCACACCACTGTACCCGAGAAGGTATTTAACATAGTCCTGAATTTGCTAGAGCCAGGAAAGGAATAGTTGAGGTTTTTAGTCTGGTTCTGTTTTTGGTTAAATGTGTTATGATAATATAACACTACTTGCCCACCAAGCAATGGGATTGACTCTAAAATACCAAACTGGATAATTCCATTCACACTTCATCTGCCCAATGAGTTATTGGAAAGCAGTTAAATGCGCTCTTGTCTTGGTTGAGTCAGCACATACAGTCTAGCTATGCTCCGCCAACTTTGTAAGGGGTTGGCTAGGACACCGGGGATAACTCCCCTGCTCTTCTTTGAAATAGTGCCACGGGATCTTTTACATCCACCCGAGAGAGCAGACAGGGCTTCGGTTCAACGTCTCATCCGAAAGACGGCACCTCCGACAGGGCAGCACTCCTTCAGCACTGAAGTGCCAGCCTAGATTTTTTGTGCTCAAGTCTCTGGAGTGGGACGATGAACCCACAACCTTCTGACTCAGAGGCGAGGGTGCTGCCCACTGAGCCACGGCTGACACTAATCTAAATTGATAGAAATATCTGTTCCTTTAACACGTTATTGTATATGGACGTAGTTCGAGATTCCCCTGTCTTTCATACTGTTACTTTACAATGGGCTTTAAGGCTGTAATATTTAAAATGAATTTTTTATTCATTTTTCTCTTCTTAATGTTCTACTTACTTTTAAATCCCGGGTATTTGGTTGATACAGATGTTTCCACTGAGTTTAATCTGCCAACATTGTGAGGATCACTTGATTAGTTTAGAATCCTTAGAAGGTTGCACTGGTGGGGTGAGATGACGAGGGGTGGGAGGAGGCTTGTGTGGAGCATAAACACTGACACGGACCAGTTGGACTGAACGGCCTGTACTGCACAAGAGTGCCAGCCTATATTTTAGTGCTTGAGTCTCTGGAGTGGGACTTGAATCCACAGCCTTACTTGACTGAGAGGCAAGGGTGCTACCCACTGAACCACAGCTAGGTAGGTGCAATGTGTTTTCAGACAGAGACTGTAAATCAATGCAGGCAATGGGGATGTTGGGACTGTGAAATCCTACTGGAAAAGTCCCCGTAATAACTGTAGGCATTGTCATGCTTTTGGCAAACCTACCAGGTAAAAAGATGCCATCTGATTCATTATGTGACCATCCAACCATTGTAGACATTTTCTTCAGAAGGATTTCCTCCATGATGATGTACACTGGAGCGATTTCATATGTGAACCTATTTCAAAGTAAAAGAAAATCACTAATGGGACTACGGGGCAATAAATTGCTTTTAAACTCAATTACGTTAACGCTCAGGGTATTCAGCAGGCAAAGTTAATCGGATGACCAAGAGGAATTGAAGTCAATGGGAATCAGGGGCAAAACCCTCCATTGGCTGGAGTCATACCTAGCACAAAGGAAGATGGTTGTGGTTATTGGAGGTAAATCATCTCAGCCCCAGGACATCGCTGCAGGAGTTCCTCAGGGCAGTGTCCTAGGCCCACCCATCTTCAGCTGCTCCATCAATGACCATTCCTCCATCATAAGGTCAGAAATGGGGATGCTCAGTGATGACTGCACAGTGTTCAGTGCCATTCGCAACTCCTCAGATAATAAAGCAGTCCATGCCCGCACGCAGCAAGATCTCAACAACATTCAAGCTTGGGCTGATAAGTGGCAGGTAACATTCGCGCCACACAAGATCCAGGCAATGACTATCTCCAACAAGAGAGAGTCTAACCACCGCCCCTTGACATCCAACGGCATTACCATCGCCGAATCCCACACCATCAGTATCCTCAGGGTCACCATTAACCAGAAACTAAACTGGACCAGCCACATAAATACTGTGGCTACAAGAGCAGGTCAGAGGCTGGGTATTCTGTGGCAAGTGTCTCACCTCCTGACTCCCCAAAGCCTCTCCACCATCTACAAGGCACAAGTAAGGAGTGTGATGGAATATTCTCCACTTGCCTGGATGAGTGCAGCTCCAACAACACTCAAGAAGCTCGACACCATCCAGGATAATGCTCCTGTGAAGCACCTTGGGACATTTTACTGCATTAAAGACGCTGTATAAATACAAGTTGTTGTTGTTGGTTAGGTTTGTAAATATGCTTAAAAGCTGTGTTAATGTGGATATAAGGCAGACCCTTCTCTCTATTAATCGAAGATAGCTGCTCACTGTATTCTGTTGATGTGGATTTGAATGTGTTGTTCGTTTTAGTTTACGGGGGACCAGGCAGGAGTTTGTCAACATTTGTCGCAAACAGGCACTGAAATACTAATACAAAAAGAAAATACTGCAGATGCTGGAAATCTGAAATAAAAACAGAAAATGCTGGAGACACTCAGCAGGTCAGGCAGCATCTGTGAAGAGAGAAACAGAGTTAACGTTTCAGGTCGATGACCTGTCATCAGAATTGGAAAAAAGCAGGAAATGGAACAGATTTTTAAGCAAGTGTAGGGGCTGGGAAAGTGAGGAGGGGATGAAAGAACAAAAGGGAAGGTCTGTGATAGGATAGAAGGCAGGAGAGATTAAGAGATATTAAGAGATATTCAAGGCAAAAGGAGATGGTAATGGGACAGGTTAAGAAACAAAGGATGGCTCTTAACCTCTTCTGCCTTCTATCCTATCACAGACCTTCCCTTTTGTTCTTTCATCCCCTCCTCACTTTCCCAGCCCCTACACTTGCTTAAAAATCTGTTCCATTTCCTGCTTTTTTCCAATTCTGATGACAGGTCATCGACCTGAAACGTTAACTCTGTTTCTCTCTTCACAGATGCTGCCTGACCTGCCGAGTATCTCCAGCATTTTCTGTTTTTATTACTGAAATACTAAAGCAGTTAAGATTCTAGAGGCTGTGTGTTTACCTTCTTATTAACATTCTAAGGTACCCGAGATTTTGATGCAATCTTAGAAAAAAGTAGTAAAAGGGTTTACACTAACGTCATGCCAAAATTCTCCATGAATGTTTTGTAAAATATTAATTGCTCCACATCGCATTTGCTGCTTCAAGCCATTTAGGTGTAAACAACTTTGATTAGTTTTAGTTTGTGTGAAATTGGTTTAGTGTGGGAGTGTCCAACACATGGTCCACTGGGCAAAGCGGCCCACAAGCTCATTTCATCTGGCCCCTACTGGATCATCACGGCTTACAGAAACTTCAATTCCGGGGGCATGATTTCCACATTACAGGAAAGATGTGATTGCACTCGAGAGGGTGCAGAGGAGATTTACGGGGATGTTGCCAGGACTGGTGAATTTTAGCTACGAGGAAAGATTGGATAGGCTGGGGTTGTTTTCTTTGGAACAGAGGAGGCTGAGGGGAGACTTAATTGAGGCAAAATTATGAGGGGCCCTAGATAGAGTGGATAGGAAGGACCCAATTCCCTTAGCAGAGAGGTCAATAACCAGGGGGCATAGATTTAAAGTAATTGGTAGAAGGATTAGAGGGGAGTTGAACATAAGAACATAAGAAATAGGAGCAGGAGTAGACCAATCGGCCCCTCGAGCCTGCTCCGCCATTCAATGAGATCATGGCTGATCTGATCCAACCTCAACTCTAAAGAACACAAGTAGGAGCAGGACCAGGCCACTCGGCCCCTGGGCTCGCTCCGCCACCCACAGGGCCTTGACCGATCCGAACTCAAACTCATGTCCAATTTCCAGCCCGCTCCCCGTAACCCCTGATTCCCTTTACTTCTAGGAAACGGTCTATTTCTGTTTTAAATTTATTTAATGAAGTAGCTTCCACAGCTTCCTGGGGTAGCAAATTCCACAGACCCACTACCCTCTGAGTGAAAAAGTTTCTCCTCATCTCAGTTTTGAAAGAGCAGCCCCTTATTCTAAGATTATGTCCCCTAGTTCTAGTTTCACCCATCATTGGGAACATCCTCACCGCGTCCACCCGAGGGTGGTGTGCGTCTGGAACTCGCTGCCTGAAAGGTTGGTAGAGGCAGAAACCCTCATCACATTTAAAAAGAACTTGGATATGCACTTGAAGTGCCATAACCTACAGGGCTACGGACCAAGAGCTGGAAAGTGGGATTAGGCTGGAGAGCTCTTTTTCGTCCGGCACAGACACGATGGGCTGAATGGTCTCCTTCTGTGCCATAAATATCTATGATTCTATGAAACTATTATCGGGCCATTGGAATGTGAAAAAACGCAGATGAAAATCACAAACTATGATGGGGGATGAGTGGAGGAGATCATACACCAAGGCTTCTTCGGCAGCACCTCCCAAACCCGTGACCTGAAATGTTAACTCTCTCTCCACAGACGCTGTCTGACCTGCTGGGTGTTTCCAGCGTTTTCTGTTTTTATTAACAAGGTTTTTTCTCTCCGTTTTTTTCAACGTGATTGCGCGTAAAGCAGCACTTACATGTTGGTGTTGGCGGCCGCAGTCAGCCATTCGCCCGCTAACCCAATAACGTCCAGACCGCTGGAGAGCTGATTGAAAAAGCGGGGGTGGCCTGTAGAAGGAAAGTTCATATATGTCATGAACCTTACTGTAATATGGCGGCAGAAACTGCAGTGTCTTCGACCGTCCTAACCCTTCTGAAAGGCCCCGCAACTTCCGTGACTCTGCATGCCCCCCTCATGCGCGAAAACCCGGAACTGGCGATCGGTCAAGGTACGCCTTGACAGATCTACCGAACTGAAAGTAAAATCAGTATCGCTGGTCGGAGTTTGGCTATTTGCCCGACAACTGACCAGCAATTGCCCGCAAAACTCTTACAGCTGGTAAAAGCAGGCACGGGGCCCGCTTTCATCAGCGTAAGGGATATTATAAATCTTACATAAAAAATGATGCGCAAACACTTAAAAGTAGTTTATGCAAACATTGGCCCAGATTAAAATGTTTAAAATTATTATTCATATTTGGTGTAATGAAGGTGACATGAATCTTGTCATTCATGGAAAATGACTTATGAAATAATACTGGGCGGCCTGCTGGTGGCGCTGTCCAGGGAGAGTATAAATACTCGGGCATGGGCCCAGCTTGCTCAGGACATTCTTTAACAGGAACTAGTGAAGGACACAACTAGACCTCCATGTTGAAAAACAGTTGATTAAAGCCTCTCAGGTGGACGTAAAAGATCCCACAGCCACTATTTCGAAGAAGAGCAGGGGAGTTCTCCACGGTGTCCTGGGGCCAATATTTATCCCTCAACCAACATCACTAAAAACAGATTATCTGGTCATTACAACATTGCTGTTTGTGGGAGCTTGCTTTGTGCAAATTGGCTGCCGCGTTTCCTACATTACAACAGTAACTACACTTCTAAAAAGTACTTCATTGGCTGTAAAGCACTTTGGGACGTCCGGTGGAGGTGCTATAGAAATGCAAGTCTTTCTTTCTTAACACGGGGGGGGGGGTGGCCTCCAATCGCGGGGGGGTTGGTGAGGCAGGGACCCTGGATCCAGGGGGTCGGTGTAAAGGCACTCACCTCCTGGATCCAGCCGTCCTCGCCTTCCATTAGCTGTCGGGTTTCACGAGGCCTGCAAAAACCCAACCAGCCACTTAAAATTTAAAATGGTGGGTAAATCTGAGGCACGCCAGCCTCATTATAATATTTAAATGGGCGAGCCGCATCCTGGGAGCAGATTGGCTACCCGCCCCCAGTCTCGCCTCCATTAAAACTGGAAGTGGGCGGGTTGGAGACGGGATTCAGATTTTTAACACTTTAACTTCCCAACCCACCCATTTTTGGGGTTAAAATTCTCCCTCCCCCCCGGCATATGCCACTTTATACTTGCAGCATATTCCGGGAGGCCATTGCTTCTCTGATGCACAAATACAATACAGAAACAATGGTGGGACAGCAAACCAGAAATCCGCAGCAATGCATGATTGGACTCTACGCGGCCGGGATAGGAACACAAAGAGCGCACAGCGCAGGAAGACTGATGCATGAGAAAGCTAGAACCCGACCCAGCGCTTGGTTCTCCAGAGAGGACGCAACAGCAGGCTTCCCACTGGAAAAAAAAACCCTTAATCAACTTGCAGGATGGGCAGGTAATTGTCAAATGAATTTCAATATAGACAAGTGTGAGGTGGTGCATTTTGGTAGGAGGAATAAGGGGGCCACCTGCTCCTTGGAAAGTAAAGGGGCGATTTTGTCAGTGGGGGTGCGTTGGAGGCGGGACTGCTGCTAGTTGGGTTTTAGTCCCGCCTCCATCGACTTCTGGCCAACCCACGCTATTTTCCCTTGATTGACCTTGTTAAGCCGGCCCAGCGGGCATAGCAGGCCAATTAAGGGGAAGCCGGTTACAGAGAACGTCAGCGTATGACGTTTCATCTGTCAAAGATTTTTGACAGTTGAATTGTCATCGTTTGACAGCTGTGTGAAGCTGTCAAACACTGACATTCTCTGTAGTTTGATGATTTCTTGTATTCAAGACTCATCAAACCTCTTTTGTGAGCAGAAATTAGATGGTTGATGCATTGCAGAATGCAGCAGCCATCTGTCGTCTCTGCCGATGAGATGCGAGAGTCTCCGCATCCCCAACGTTTGAAGCCTGCAGAAGAAACAAAGGTAAGTAAACATTTTCTATCACTTTCACTCACCTCACACACTCACCTCTCCACACTTGCACCCATCACTCACCTCCACAGCGCACTTTTGCACCCCTCCGACCCCCGCAGACCCACTGCTCACCTCGGTGACCCTGGCGGGGTTTCCCGACGTCGGGAAGCCCGTACCTCTGGTGGAAAAATGGGAATAATCCTCTTAACTGCCTGTTAACTACCTGTTAACAGGCAGTTAAGTGGCTGCAATCCCCTTCCCACCTCCAGGAGACGGGACCCGGCGCGGGTCGGCTACCCGCCTCCTGGGAAGATGGCACGGAGGCGGGTTGGGGGTGGGATGGGCACCCGCCCCCAGATTCTGCCATTTTCCCTGCAGTCCCACCTCCAAACCCACCTCCCCAGGGCTGGCAAGATTGCGCCCTAAGAGTCCAAATGGGGTAGAGGAGCAAAGCGATCTAGAGTTGCAGATACACAAATCATTAAAAGTAGCGACGCAGGTTAACAAGGCCATAAAGAATGCGAAGGACGGGGGTTCATTTCTCGAGGAATAGAATTGAAAAGCAGAGAAGTTATGTTAAACTTGTATCGAACCTTGGTTAGACCACACTTGGAGCACTGGGAACAGCTCTGGTCTCCATATTTCAAAAAGGATATAGAGACACTGGAGAAGGTGCAAAATCGATTTACAAGGGTGGTATCAGAACTGAGAGGATTTAGCCATCAGGAAAGAGACCAGGCTTTTCTCTAGAAAAGAGAAAACTGAGAGGTGACCTGATGGAGGTCTTTACAATTATGAAGGGGCTTGATAGGCTAGACGTAGAGAAGATGTTTCCGCTTGTGGGGGAGGCCAGAACCAGGGGACATAAATATAAGATGGTCACTAATAAAGCCAATAATGGAATTCAGACAGCGGTGAGAATGTGGAACTCGCTACCAGAGGGAGCGGTTGTGGCGACTAGCATAGATCCATTTCAGGAGAAGCTAGATAAGCAGATGAGGGAGAAAGGAATAGAAGGTTCTGCTGATGGGGTTGGATGAAGAGGGGTGGGCGGAGCCTCGTGTGGAGCATAAACACCGACATGGACCAGTTGGGCCGAATGGCCAGTTTCTGTGTTGTAAATACTGTGTAAAAGCTGTGGAAGGCCACAGCATCAGTGCTAACTCAGTAAGGCCATTATGATGGACTTCGTTTTTAAATTAGAAAATCATTTTTTGCCACTGTGGTTGTCATTGCAAACAGGATTCTTTGATGTCCAGCAGAAACCTTTCTCAGTCCAGTTGAAGGCTATCACCAGGAACACGAGTTACGTTTACCTGTTTTGACTCCATATTTCAATGTATCCCTGCAGTCAACCAGGAGTTGTTCAAGAGATTCTGGCTGCTCAGATAATTCCAGGTTGAAGCCCTCCACTCCTTCAAGAAACTGGTGGGGATGGTTGAAATCCAGAACCTTAGACGTCCTGTCGAATGTTTTTCTGACGTAATTCAGCAGAACTTCAACAACGTCCATCAAAAACTGCATGGTGTGGTCTTCACCATTCTTAGCTGGCAGCAAATCTATGAGCAAATATCAGAGAAATAATTATTTCTTTTTCAGCAAAACAGGTGAAAAAGAATTCCATGAGGCTGGTAACTGTAGAAGTTAGCACTTGGCTTTCCCTCATTACAAGAAAATGTAATTTAGTTGTTTTTTATTTAACTTCCTCAAGTTGAAAATGAAAAATGTCATCTCTGGAGAGATTAGCTGGGAGGAATGGCACCACCCCTTGACATTCAACGGCATTACCATCGCCGAATCCCCCACCATCAACATCCTGGGGGTCACCATTGACCAGAAACTTAACTGGACCAGCCACATAAATACTGTGGCAACAAGAGCAGGTCAGAGGCTGGGTATTCTGCGGCGAGTGTCTCACCCCCTGACTCCCCAAAGCCTTTCTACCATCTACAAGGCACAAGTCAGGAGTGTGATGGAATACTCTCCACTTGCCTGGATGAGTGCAGCTCCAACAACACTCAAGAAGCTCGACACCATCCAGGACAAAGCAGCCCGCTTGATTGGCACCCCATCCACCACCTTAAACATTCACTCCCTCCACCACCGGCGTACCGTGGCTGCAGTGTGTACCATCTACAAGATGCACTGCAGCAATTCTCCAAGGCTTCTTCGGCAGCACCTCCCAAACCTGTGACTTCTTCCACCTAGAAGGACAAGGGCAGCAGGTGCATGGGAACACCACCACCTCCAAGTTCCCCTCCAAGCCACACACCATCCTGACTTGGAAATATATCGGCCATTCCTTCATCGTCGCTGGGTCAAAATCCTGGAACTCCCTCCCTAACAGCACTGTGGGAGTACCTTCACCACACGGACTGCAGCGGTTCAAGAAGGCGGCTCACGACGGCCTTCTCAAGGGCAATTAGGGATGGGCAATAAATGCTGGCCTTGCCGGCGACGCCCACATCCCATAAAAACGAATTTAAAAAAAACTTAGCACAAATGATTGATTTTGCGATAGGTTGTTCTCCATGACTGGGATTCTCCTCTTTGGGGTGGGACTTCTGCCCCTTTACCGCTAATCCCCACAACCCGTCCCATGTCCCTCGGTCGCGGTTCATCCTTTCGGTACAGTGGGCTCCTGGCGGGAGTGCCGCCGTTGAAAGGGACTCTGAAGAGGGGCGTTGGAATGACGGTGCAGCGGGGAGACCACGACAGCACCAGAAGAGCTGGCGGGCGGACCTCAGAAAGGGGCAGGATCGCCCCGAAAATCAGAATCGCGGTCCCACTGAAGGCTGCGGGCAAAATACTAGGGACCTTCAGGCAGGTAAGAGTCTGGGGACAAACTGGAGAAAGACAGCTTGCAAGGTCCTATCCCGCCTTGGGGAGACCGCAAGACCGTTACTTCCACAGCCCGTGTCCGACTGCCACTTTCTCCATGGTGGTCCCGGGAAGTGGGGGGCAGGTGTAGCAGAAAGAAGGGACATCCTCTCGGGACCCGGGCCCCATTCCCCCGCCAACATTTGCCTGTGGCGGGTGGGGAAAGAGTGACTCAGCGGTTGTCCCGCGATGACCCCCTACTTTGAGTTTCCCGACGAGAACAAGACCCTCTTAGATGATGCACATGATCATTGTTCCGATGGCTGCCATTTTAATGAGCAGGAATTACATCCTCTATACTCTGCTGACAATCTCGGCAAGTCGCACCTGGGCCACTTCACATAATCTTCTCGCAGCTTCTCCCAACACCTCATCCTTTTCCAGCCCCCATGCCTCCCGTATTATTTAAATGGAGAGAGACTACAGAGTGCTGCGGTACAGCGAGATCTGGGGGTCCTTGTACACGAAACACAGGTACAGGTGTGCAGGTACAGCAAGTAATCAGGAAGGCAAATGGAATGTTGGCCTTTATTGCAAGGGGGATGGAGCATAAAAGTAGGGAAGTCCTGCTACAACTGTACAGGGTCATTGGTCAGACCACACCTGGAGTACTGCGTACAGTTTTGGTCTGCTTATTTAAGGATGGATATACTTTCATTGGAGGCAGTTCAGAGAAGGTTCACGAGGTTGATTCCTGAGTTGAAGGGGTTGTCTTATGAGGAAAAGTTGAGCAGATTGGGCCTATACTCATTGGAATTTAGAAGAATGAGAGGTGATCTTATTGAAACATATAATATTTTGAAGGGGCTTGACAGGGTAGATGCAGAGAGGATGTTTCCCCTCATGGGGGAATCTAGAACTTGGGGGCATAGCTTCAGAATAAGCAGCCACCCTTTTAAAATGGAGATGAGGAGGAATTTCTTCTCTCAGAGGGTCGTGAATCTTTGGAATTCTCTACCCCAGAGAGCTGTGGAGGTGGAGTCATTGAATATATTCAAGGCTGAGATTGACAGACATTTGAAAAACAGGGGAGTGAAGGGTTATGGGGAACGGGCGGGAAAGTGGAGTTGAGGTCGAAGATCAGCCATGATCTTATTGAATGGCGGAGCAGGCTCGAGGGGCCGTATTTCTTATGTTCTTATGTTCATGTCAAATCCTTAGCATTTACTGCTCTCCCAAATCCAACACTAGCTTCCTCCCAGAGATGGCCTCCATTTTCTCTTCCCTTTGACTCCATACCGAGCAACTTCTCATCTCTGCTGATTTCACTCTAAATCTGAGTCTGTCTCTGCTCCCCGAACCACCTGTCCTCCAACTTCACTGCAAAAGCAAAATAATACGGATGCTGGAAATCAGAGTTTACATTTTCCAGTTCTGATGAAGGGTCATCAACTTGAAACGCCAACTCTGTTTCTCTCTCTACAGATGCTGCCTGACCTGCTGAGTGTTTCCAGCATTTTCTGTTTCTATTTCACTGTTCTCCTGTTCCCCCATCAAATAAACTCCTCCAACTATATTCCTTGCCATTCCCCTGACCTCATCAGCTCCATATCTGCTCTATATCCGAAGTCGCGATCACGATAAAGCTATTGTTGACCATTGTCTCGTCTCCCCCTTTCACTTACATCCCCCTACTGTCCCATTAATCTCACATATCCCCCAGCAACCTCACAAGTGCACTCGCTATCTCCCGACTCCCCTGCCTTTGGTCCTCCACCTGACTTGATATCTCTGCTGCTGCCGATTTGCTTAACTGCATCTATGCAACGAGTGGTTAGGATTTGGAATGCATTGCTTGATAGAGTAATGGATACAGATTCGATAGTAGCCTTCAAAAGGGAATTGGATAAATACTTGAAGGAGAAAAAATTGCAGGGATATGGGAAAAGAACGGGGGAGTGGGACTAACTGGATTGCTCTTCGAAAGAGCCGGCGCAGACTCGATGAGCCAAATGGCCTCCCTCTGTGCTGTACTATTCTATGGGGGAGAAATTCGGTATCATCCCGTTTGGGGCGCAATTATTGGCCGGGCACAAAGTTTAGCACCTGGTGCTAATTATCACCTCTGACTGCAAACTTGGCTTCTATCGCCCCTGGAGGTGATTGGAGAGCTAAATCAGGCGCTACACACCTCTCTTAAGGCGCTAACGCCGAGGAGTGAGGCGCTAACTCAGAGCGCTGGCGAAGCTCATGTGATGTCAGTCAGCAATGCAACACAGACGCACTGGCGCCGGCCAGTTCTTAAATGGGAGGATCGATCTTGCTCTCCATCCAAACCCTACTCATTGCAGCCTTGAATCTCGGCCTGGAGAGACCTGTACATCAATTCTGCTGGAAAGAACAATGGAGAGGACCAGGGAAAGAGCTCATAGTGCAGCCCCCATAGTCTCTTCTAAATCGATACAAGGAAGGTTAAATCAAAATGAACCTGCAAAGTGCTGCTCAGTACCCAAAACTCCTTCACACAGCGTTGAATCTCTCCAGAAGTCTCTCTCTCTCTCTCAGAATGCGTGGTGCAAAAATGTCGCCGACAGAAAAAGTCAAGAAGTGGTCGCCTTTAAATAGCGCTCCCCCAGTCCCTTCCCGACTGCAAAACGCTCCCCTCAACCTGTCGTTGCTAGCAGCAGGTGGTAAGGCAGGGGGCGCCACTCAATATGCGGTCCGGGGCGCTACCGGGGCGTTGCACGCTCGACTGACATCACAATCTGTGGGCGCAGTAGATCGTGGCGGTAGTGTTTAGCACCGCCTTAAAATGTCTGGTCAATTTCGCGAGCGACGCAAACATCGCCGCGCCCGGGCGCTAGTTGCTTTGCGCCCCATTGAGGGCGCTAACGGGAGGCGCAAAGCAACCGAATTTTTCCCCTATGATTCTATACACCTCTGTCTTTGATGATCTTTTGCCTATCAATTGAATCACTGCTTCCCACACCCATTGCTCCTTCTGGTAAAGCGCCAACCACTACTCTACTAAGTTAGAGAGGAGTGAAATCAACCATTTGAACTCAAATTAGGGGTAGGAAGCATAGCGCCCACATCCCTCGAACCTGTTCTGCCATTCAATGAGATCATGGCTGATCTGCGACCTAACTCCATATACCCGCCTTTGCCCCATATCCCTTAATACCTTTGGTTAACAAAAATCTATCAATCTCAGTTTTAAAATTAATAATTGACTCACCATCAATTGCCGTTTGCAGAAGAGAGTTCCAAACTTCTACCACCCTTTGCGTGTAGAAGTGTTTCCTAACTTCACTCCTGAAAGGTCTGGCTCTAATTTTTAAGAACATAGGAATTAGGAGCAGGAGTCGGCCATACGGCCCCTCGAGGCTGCTCCGTCATTCAATAAGATCATGGCTGATCTTTGACTTCAACTCCACTTCCCAGCCCGATCTCCATAGGCCAGAACTCCGATAGCAGGTGCCACATTGAGTAAGTGAGGTAGATTTAAAAATTCGTTCCTGGGATGTGAGCGTTGCTGGCAAGGCCAGTATTATTGCCCTTTCCCCAATTGCCCTTGAGAAGGTGGTGGTGAGCCGCCTTCTTGAATCGCTGTAGTCCGTGTGGTGAATGTTCCCATGCGCCTGCTGCCCTTGTCCTTCTAGGCGGTAGAGGTCGCGGGTTTGGGAGGTGCTGTCAAAGAAGCCTTGGCGAGTTGCTGCAGTGCATCTTGTAGATGGTACACACTGCAGCCACGGTGCGCCGGTGGTGGAGGGATGAATGATTAAGGTGGTGGATGGGATGCCAATCAAGCGGGCTGCTTTGTCCTGGATGGCGTTGAGCTTCTTGAGTGTTGTTGGAGCTGCACTCATCCAGGCAAGTGGAGTGTATTCCATCACACTCCTGACTTGTGCCTTGTAGATGGTGGAAAGGCTTTGGGGAGTCAGGGGGTGAGACACTCACCGCAGAATACCCAGCCTCTGACCTGCTCTTGTTGCCACAGTATTTATGTGGCTGGTCCAGTTAAGTTTCTGGTCAATGGTGACCCCCAGGTTGAGCGATTATAATCAGGGATTAGAGGAACGCCGATATCTCGGGGGGTTGTGGGGCTGGAGGAGATTACAGAGATAGGGAGGGGCAAGGCCATGGAGGGATTTCAAAACAAGGATGAGAATTTTGAAATCGAGGCGCTGCTTATCCGGGAGTCAATGTAGGTCAGCAAGCACAGGGGTGAAGGGTGAACGGGACTTGGTGCGAGTTAGGACACGGGCAGCCGAGTTTTGGATGACCTCAAGTTTACGTAGGGTGGGATGTGGGAGGCCGGCCAGGAGTACATTGGAATAGTCAAGTCTAGAGGTAACAAAGGCATGGATGAGGGTTTCAGCAGCGGATGAGCTGAGGCAGGGGCGGAGAGGGGCAATGTTACGGAGGTGGAAATAGGCGGTCGTTGTTATGCTGCGGATATGTGGTCGGAAGCTCATTTCAGGGTCAAATATGACACCAAGGTTGCGAACAGTGCGGTTCAGCCTCAGACAGATGTTAGGGAGAGGGATGGCGTCAGTGGCTATGGAACGGAGTTCGTGGCGGGGACCAAATAAATAGCTTCGGTCTTCCCAATATTTAATTGGAGAAAATCTTTGCTCATCCAGAACTGTATGTCGGACAAGCAGTCTGACAATTTAGACACTGTGGAGGGGTTGAGAGAAGAGGTAGTGAGGGAGAGCTGGGTGTCGTCAGCGTACATGTGGAAACTGACGCTGTGTTTTCGGATGATGTCGCCAAGGGGCAACATGTAGATAAGAAATAGGAGGGGGCCAAAGATAGATCCTTGGGGGGCACCACAGGTAATGATGCGGGAGTGGGAAGAGAAGCCGTTGCAGGTGATTCTCTGGTTACGATTAGATAGATAATCATGGAACCAGGCGAGTGCAGTCCCACCCAGCTGGACGACGGTGGAGAGGCATTGGAGAAGGATGGAGTGGTCAATCGTGTCACAGGTTGCAGACAAGTCAAGAAGGACGAGGAGGGATAGTTTACCTTTGTCACAGTCACAAAGGATGTCATTTGTGACTTTGATGAGAGCCGTTTCGGTACTGTGGCAAGGGCGGAAACCTGATTGGAGGGATTCAAACATGGAATTGTGGGAAAGATGGGCACGGATTTGGGAGGCAACAACACATTCAAGGACTTTGGAGAGGAAAGGGAGGTTGGAGATGGTGCAGTAGTTCGCAAGGACGGAGGGGTCAAGGGTTGGTTTTTTGAGGAGAGGGGTGATGATGGCAGATTTGAGGGAGAGCAGACAGTACCTGTGGAGAGAGAACTGTTAACAATGTCAGCTAACGTGGGAGCCAGAAAAGGAAGTTGGGTGGTCAGCAATTTGGTGGGAATAGGCTCGAGGGAGCAGGAAGTGGGTCTCATGGACAAGATGAGCGCGGAGACGTCATGAGGGGAGATCGGAGAGAAACTGGAGAAAGATGTGAGTTCAGGGCTAGGGCAGGGGTGAACCTTAGAGCAAGTATCGCCCAGTGGGCTAGGGGAAGGAAGGGAAGTGGCAGAGGCAGCTGAACGGATGGTCTCAATCTTAGAGACAAAGAAGTCCATGAGCTCCTCACACTTGTTGTCAGAGGTGAGGGTGGAGGAGACAGGGGAGAGGGGTTTAAGAAGACGGTTAGCAGTGGAGAATAGGAGCCGGGGTTTATCGTTGCATTCCAGAATGATTCTAGAATAGTGAGCAATTTTGGCAGTTCAGCGATGGTAATGCCGTTGAATGTCAAGGGCCGGTGGTTAGATTCTCGCTTGTTGGAGTATAGGCCAAATCTACTCAATTAGACTATGTCCCGTAATCCTAGACTCCCCAACCAGCAGAAATAGTTTCTCTTTATCTACCCTATCAGTTCCCCTTAATTTCTTGAAACCTTCGATCAAATCACCCTTTATTGGCCTTTATTGCAAGGGGGTTGGAGTATAAAAGCAGGGAAGTCCTGCTACAACTGTACAGGGTATTGGTGAGACCACACCTTGAGTACTGCGTACAGTTTTGGTCTCCTTATTTCAGGAAGGATATACTTGCATTGGAGGCAGTTCAGAGACGATTCACTCGGTTGATTACTGAGATGAGGGGGTTGGCTTATGAAGAAAGGTTGAGCAGGTTGGGTCTATACTCTTTGGAGTTTAGAAGAATGAGAGGTGATCTTACTGAAACATATAAGATACTGAGGGGGCTCGACAAGGTAGATGCAGAGAGGATGTTTCCCCTCGTGGGGAAATCTAGAACTCGGGGGCATAGTTTCAGAATAAAGGGTCGCCCTTTTAGAACTGAGATGAGGAGGAATTTCTTCTCTCAGAGGGTCGTAAATCTGTGGAATTCTCTGCCCCAGAGAGCTGTGGAGGCTGGGTCATTAAATACATTTAAGGTGGAGATAGACAGATTTTTGCAAGATAAGGGAGTGAAGGGTTATGGGGAGCGGGCAGGGAAGTGGCTTTGAGCCCAAGATCAGCCATGATCTTATTGAATGGCGGAGCAGGCTCGAGGGGCCAAGTGGCCTATTCCTGCTCCTATTTCGTATGTTCTTTTGTTCACCCCTCAATCTTCCACATTGCTTTGTTTCCAACATTTTCTGCGATTATGCCAGAAACTTGTTCTAGTAAAACATATAAAAAATTGTACCTTGCGCGAAAATGGTGGAAAAATCTTCCGCATCCCGTTTTGTGCCGGAGTCCCTGTTGCCCCCATTCTGGCCCACACTGTGGTCACTGGAGGACGGGCACATCTTCAGACAGCTTGGATTCATGCTGTCACCTCCACCTGTGGCAGTTCTTTCCAGGAGACCTGCAACATTACAAATTGTGATTGGAGCTCGGCGCTTCACTCTCAGATTTAAAATTAGCGTTGCAAATACAGTAAATGTAACCGTTAATATTTGTCCATTCCTGTAAGCGAGTGTGCACATCAACATATTTGCTGTTGTGAGTTGGAGGTTTTTGTAAGAACGGGGATGTTACGTCAAGCAGTTTATTGGCAGAAAGAAAGACTCTCATTTCTACAGCACTTTTCACAACCTCAGGACGTCCCAAAGCGCTTTACAGCCAATGAAGTACTTTTTGAAGTGTAGTCACTGTTGTAATGTAGGAAGCACAGCAGCCAATTTGCGCACAGCAAGCTCCCACAAACAGCAATGAGATAATGACCAGATAATGTGTTTTTTAAGCGATGTTGGTTGAGGGGGACACCGGGGAGAACTCCCTTGTTCTTCTTCGAAGTAGTGCCATGGGATCTTTTACGTCCCACTCAAGAGGGCAGACAGGACTTTGGTTTATTGTCTCATCCCAAAGACGGCACCTCTGACAGTGCAGCACTCACTCAGCACTGCACTGGAGCGTCAGCCTAGCTTTTTGTGCTCAAGTCTCTGGAGTGAGACTTGAACCCACAACCTTCTGACTCAGAGGCGAGGGTGCATAGAGCCACAGCTGACACAGCAGCCATTCACTTCTATTTCTCCCCCTTTTCTCTCTATCCCTCCCCGACTGCTCTCTGCTGTCGTCATGCCTCCTTTCATCTCTCCTCTCTTGGCTACTCTGTCCTCCCAAATCCCTACCCCAACCCTTCATTACTCTTCGACCTTCCTACTCTCCTGCCGCCGCCCCAGGCTTCACTCCCTCTTAGATAAGCCCACAGCTTCCTCTGTGCCTCTCTTGGCATCCTCCGAAGGACCCAGCGAGGTACTCGTCGCTGCCTCCTCACAAGCAGCAACCCCAACTCTCCCATCCTACTCTCTCGCCAACCTTCCTGCCCAGCACACCCTCTGGTGGCTAATCTCGCCAAACTCCTCCCCGTTCAACTCATCCCTCCCAGCGCTGACTCTGTGGACGCTGGCAGTGGGTCAGCCATCGCCGACCCTCTCCAGAATGTCCTTTCACTTGCGAACAAGGCCCTTGCCATCCATGAGCTTATCATGGATGATTGCATCGACATCAAGGCCCTGACGGAAACTTGCTTGAAGGGTGATGCCACCTTACCGTTAAATGAAGCCTCCCCGCCTGGCTATACCTTCTACCACTTGCCCCGCTCAGACCGCCGTGGTGGCGGTGTGGCTCTCATCACCAAATCACACCTTGGTCTGTCCCCCTATTCCTCCAGCAGTTTCTCCTCCTTTGAGCATCTCACCTTATTCCACCCCTCTCACCTCTCATTTAAAATTCTCGTTCTCTACCGCCCACCGAAGTACCATAAAAATTTGATTACCGAGATATCTTCACTGCTTTCCTCCCTCAGCCTCTGCACCGAGCGACTTCGCATCCTCGGTGATTTCAACCTCCATCTCAATTCATCATGCTCTCTCTCCTCTGAGTGCACTACCCTCCGATCCTCCCTTAATATCTCCCTTCATGTAAACTCCCCAACCCATATTCACGGCCACCCCCTTGACCTTGCCATCTCTCGTGACCTCGAAACTCCCATCGTGTCAATCGCAGATAAGGCCATCTCTGATCACTTCCTCGTATTGGTCTCCACCCACACTCCCCTTCCAAACCCCGCCCCCCCCAATCAACCCTACTTCCATCTGTGTCCGTCCCTGGAAAAAACTCTCCCAACTCTCTTACAACTACACTTACGAAATCCCAACTGTCCAGCCTTTGACCCTCCATTCACCATAACATTTCTGCAGCTACCGATCTGCTCAACCACACCCTCACCACCACTTTTGATGCCCTAGTCCCTATTAAAACAATTACCCTCTCTCACCCTGGCCGTTCCCCCTGGTACGGCTCTCATCTTTGCCCCCTTAAGTCCAAGGGACGCAGACTTGAACGGATATGGCGGACAACTGGTTTAGCCATTCACCGCCAGATCTGGCTGGACCACATAAAGCATTATTGATACGATAGCAAAATACTGCAGATGCTGGAAATCCGAAATAACAACAGAAAACGCTGGAAAAACTCAGCAGGCCAGGCAGCATCCGTGGAGAGAGAAACAGAGTTAACGTTTCAGGTCGAAGACCTTTCGTCAGAACTGGAAATAGCAGGAAACAAAATAGATTTAAGGCAAGGATAAAGCTGGGAAAAGGGGGAGGGGATGAACGAACAAAAGGAGAGATTAAGAGACATTAAGAGACATTAAGAGATATTCAAGGCAAGAGGTGCCTCGCCTGCTGAGTTTTTCCAGCGTTTTCTGTTGTTATTTTTAAAGCATTATTGAGTTCTGCTCTCGTCTGCCAAAATTGCTCACTCTTCCAGAATCATTCTGGAATGCAAAGATATACCCCGACTTCTATTCTCTACTGCTAACTGTCTTCTTAAACCCCTCTCCCCTGTCTCCTCCACCCTCACCTCCAATAACAAGTGCGAGAAGCTCATGGACTTCTTTGTCTCTAAGATTGAGTTCATCTGTTCAGCTGCCTCTGCCACTTCCCTTCCTTCCCCTAGCCCAGCAGGTCAAACTTCCTCTAAGGTTCCCCCCTGCCCTAGCTCTGAACTCACATCTTTCTCCAGTTTCTCTCCAATCTCCCCTCATGACCTCTCCAAGTTTATCTTGTCCATGAGACCCACTTCCTGCTCCCTCGACCTTATTCCCACCAAACTGCTGACCACCCAACATCCTTTTCTGGCTCCCATGTTAGCTGACATTGTTAACGGTTCTCTCTCCTCAGGTACTGTCCCCCTCTCCCTCAAATCTGCCATCATCACCCCTCTCCTCAAAAAAAACCTTGATCCCTCCGTCCTTGCAAACTACCATCCCATCTCCAACCTCCCTTTCCTCTCCAAAGTCCTTGAACGTGTTGTCGCCTCCCAAATCCATGCCCATCTTTCCCACAATTCCATGTTTGAATCCCTCCAATTAGGTTTCCGCCCCTGTCACAGTATCGAAACGGCTCTCATCAAAGTCACAAATGACACCCTTTGTGACTGTGACAAAGGTAAACTATCCCTCCTCGTCCTTCTTGACTTGTCTGCAGCCTTTGACACGGTTGACCACTCCATCCTTCTCCAACGCCTCTCCACCATCGTCTAGCTGGGTGGTACTGCACTCACCTGGTTCCATTCTTATCTATCTAATCGTAACCAGAGAATCACCTGCAACGGCTTCTCTTCCCACTCCCGCATTGTTCCCTCTGGTGTCCCCCAAGAATCTATTCTTGGCCCCCTCCTATTTCACATCTACATGCTGCCCCTTGGCGACATCATCCGAAAACACAGCGTCAGTTTCCATATGTACGCTGATGACACCCAGCTCTACCTCACCACCACTTCTCTCAACCCCTCCACGGTCTCTAAATTGTCAGAATTCTTGTCCGACATCGAGTTCTGGATGAGCAGAAATTAAATATTGGGAAGACCGAAGCCATATTTGACCCTGAAATGAGCTACCAACCACATATCCGTGGCTTAACTAAGACCGCCTATTTCCACATCCGTAACATCGCCCGTCTCTGCTATTGCCTCAGCTCATCCGCTGCTGAAACCCTCATCCATGCCTTTGTTACCTCTAGACTTGACTATTCCAATGCACTCCTGGCTGGCCTCCAACGTTCTACCCTATGTAAACTTGAGGTCATCTAAAGCTCGACTGCCCGTGTCCTAACTCGCACCAAGTCTGGTTCCCCCATCACCCCTGTGCTCGCTGACCTTCATTGGCTCCCAGTTAAGCAACACCTCAATTTCAAAATTCTCATCTTTGTTTTCAAATCTCTCCATGGCCTCGCCCCTCCCTATCTCTGTAATCTCCTCCAGCCCCACAACCCCCGAGATCTCTGCGCTCCTCTAATTCTGGCCTCTTGAGCATCCCTGATTATAATCGCTCCACCATTGGTGGCCGTGCCTTCTGTTGCCTGGGTCCTAAGCTCTGGAATTCCCTGCCTAAACCTGTCCGCCTCACTGCCTCTCTCTCCTCCTTTAAGACGCTCCTGAAAACCTACCTCTTTGACCAAGCATTTTGTCACCAGCCCTAATTTATCCTTATGTGGCTCGGTGTCAAATTTTTTGTCTTAAAATACTCCTGTGCAGCGCCTTTGGAGATTTTACTACAATAAAGGTGCTATGTAAATACAAGTTTTTTTTTGCGAGTGTACCTTCTATCTTTCAAAAAAGAAAGCCACACCTATTGTATTCACAGGTACATAGAACATAGAACAGTACAGCACAGTACAGGCCCTTCGGCCCTCGATGTTGTGCCGAGCATTGTCCGAGACCAAGATCAAGCTATCACACTCCCTATCACTCTGGTGTGCTCCATGTGCTTATCCAATAACCGCTTGAAAGTTCCTAAAGTGTCCGACTCCACTATCACAGCAGGCAGTCCATTCCACACCCCAACCACTCTCTGAGTAAAGAATCTACCTCGGACATCCCTTCTATATCTCACCCCATGCACCTTATAGTTATGCCCCCTTGTAACAGCTGCCTCTACCCGAGGAAATAGTCTCTGAACATCCACTCTATCTATCCCCCTCATCATCTTATAAACCTCTATTAAGTCGCCTCTCATCCTCCTCCGCTCTAAAGAGAAAAGCCCCAACTCCCTCAATCTTTCCTCATAAGACCTCCCCCCCAAACCAGGCAGCATCCTGGTAAATCTCCTTTGCACTCTTTCCAATGCTTCCACGTCCTTCCTATAGTGAGGTGACCAGAACTGCACACAATATTCCAAATGTGGTCTCACCAAGGTCCTGTACAGTTGCAGCATAACCTCACGGTTCTTAAACTCAAACCCTCTGTTAATAAACGCCAACACACCATAGGCCTTCTTTACTGCTCTATCCACTTGAGTGGCAACCTTCAGAGATCTGTGGATATGAACCCCCAGATCCCTCTGCTCCTCCACGTTCCTCAGAACCCTGCCGTTGACCCTGTAATCCTTATTCAAATTTGCCCTACCAAAATGAATCACCTCGCACTTATCAGGGTTAAATTCCATCTGCCATTTTTCGGCCCAGCTCTGCATCCTATCAATGTCTCTTTGCAGCCTACAACTGCCCTCCACCTCATCCACTACTCCACCAATCTTGGTGTCATCAGCAAATTTACTGATCCACCCTTCAGTCCCCTCCTCCAAGTCATTGATAAAAATCACAAACAGCAGAGGACCCAGCACCGACCCCTGTGGCACACCGCTGGTAACTGGTCTCCAGTCCGAAAATGTTCCATCCACCACCACCCTCTGCCTTCTATGAGATACAGAGTACCCTACGTCGTCCAGTACTTCCCCGGAGCGGAAAAACTACGCCATGTTCTTCGCAGCCTTCAACATGTCATCGATGACGACGAACACCTTGCTAAGGCCATCCCCACGCCTCCACTACTCGCCTTCAAGCAGCCGCCTAACCTCAAAAGTACCATCGTTCGCAGCAGATTACCCATCTTTCAGGAGAACAGCAACCACGACACCACACAACCCTGCCACGGCAACCTTTGCAAGACATGCCAAATCATGGACACAGATACCATCATCACACGTGAGGACACTACCCACCAGGTACACGGTACATACTCATGTGACTCGGCCAACGTTGTCTACCTGATATGTTGCAGTAAAGGATGCTCCAGAGCATGGTACAGCGGCGAGACCATGCAGACACTGAGACAACGTATGAACGGACACCGCGCAACAATCGCCAGGCAGGAGGGTTGCCTCCCAGTCGGGGAACACTTCAGCAGCCAGGGGCATTCAGCCTCGGATCTGCGGGTAAGCGTTCTCCAAGGCGGCCTTCGGGATACACGACAGCGCAAAATCATAGAGCAGAAACTGATAGCCAAGTTCCGCACTCATGAGGATGGCCTCAATCGCGATATCGGGTTCATGTCACGATACAGAACGTGACTTGACATCATGGCCGGTCTTTCCAGGTGTTTTTTTTTAAAAAGACTAACACAAGAACCAACACAAATTGACAGGATATGCAGCCAGCAGGTGTTTTGACACGTTGGACCCCCTGGGACACATCTCATTGTCTTGGCTGTGCTCTTAGTGTGTCTTTGATGTAGGGAAAGATTTGAATAGATTTTGTCTGTGTTTATATTGTGAATTCTGGGAGATTTTCTCACTGCTACACTACCTGAGGAAGGAGCGAACCGCTCCGAAAGCTTGTAAAATTAAATAAATCTGTTGGACTATAACCTGGTGTTGTGCGACTTCTCATTTCTATGAGATAGCCAGTTACTTATCCAATCGGCCAAATTTCCCTCTATCCCACAACTCCTTACTTTCTTCATGAGACGACCATGGGGAACCTTATCAAACGCCTTACTAAAATCCATGTATACGACATCAACTGCTCTACCTTCATCTACACACTTAGTTACCTCCTCAAAGAATTCAATCAAATTTGTTAGGCAAGACTTACCCTTCACGAATCCGTGTTGACTATCCCTGATTAAGTTGCCCCTTTCCAAATGGTCATAAATCCTATCCCTCAGGACCTTTTCCATTATCTTACCAACCACCGAAGTAAGACTAACCGGCCTATAATTACCAGGGTCATTCCTATTTCCTTTCTTGAAGAGAGGAACAACATTCGCCACTCTCCAGTCCTCTGGCACCATCCCCGTGGACAGTGAGGACCCAAAGATCAAAGCCAGAGGCTCTGCAATCTCCTCCCTTGCCTCCCAAAGAATCCTAGGATATATCCCATCTGGCCCAGGGGACTTATCGACCCTCAGGTTCTTCAAAATTGCTAAAACATCTTCCCTCAGAACATCTACCACCTCCAGCCTATCCACCTTTATCACACTCTCATCCTCAAGAACATGGCCCCTCTCCTCGGTGAACACTGACGAAAAGTATTCATTCATCACCTCTCCTATCTCTTCTGACTCCATGCACAAGTTCCCACTACTGTCCTTGACCGGCCCTACCCTCACCCTGGTCATTCTTTTATTTCTCACATAAGAGTAAAAAGCCTTGGGGTTTTTCTTGATCCGACCCGCCAAGGACTTCTCATGCCCCCTCCTAGCTCTCCTAAGCTCTTTTTTAGCTCATTCCTTGCTACCTTGTACCCCTCAATCGACCCAACTGAACCTTGTTTTCTCATCCTTACATACGCTTCCTTTTTCCTCTTGACTAGACATTCAACCTCTTTTGTGAACCATGGTTCTCTCACTCGGCCATTTCCTCCCTGCCTGACAGGGACATACCTATCAAGGACACGCAGTAATTGCTCCATGAAAAAGCTCCACTTTTCGTTTGTGCCTTTCCCTGATAGTTTCTGTTCCCATTTTATACTCCCTAATTCTTGCCTAATCGCATCATAATTACCCCTCCCCCAATTATAAACCCTGCCCTGCCGTATGGCCCTATCCCTCTCCATTGCAATAGTGAAAGTTACCGAATTGTGGTCACTATCTCCAAAGTGCTCTCCCACATACAAATCAAACACTTGGCCCGGTTCATTACCCAGTACCAAATCCAACGTGGCCCCAGCTCTTGTCGGCCTATCCACATATTGTGTCAGGAAACCCTCCTGCACACACTGTGCAAAAACTATCCCATCCGAACTGTTTGACCTATAAAGGTTCCAATCAATATTTGGAAAGTTGAAGTCACCCATGACAACTACTCTGTGACCTCCACACCTATTCATAATCTGCTTTGCAATTTCTTCCTCCACATCTTTATTACTATTTGGGGGCCTGTAGAAAACTCCTAACAACGTGACCGCTCCTTTCCTATTTCTAACTTCAGCCCATATCACCTCAGATGGCAGATCCCCCTCGAACTGCCTTTCTGCCGCTGTTAAACTATCCTTGATTAACAATGCTACTCCTCCACCTTTCTTACCAACTTCCCTACTCTTACTGAAACATCTATACCCCGGAACTTCCAACAACCATTCCTGTCCCTGTTCTAACCATGTCTCCGTAATGGCCACCACATCGTAGTCCCAAGTACCAATCCACGCTCCAAGTTCTCCTACCTTATTCCGGATGCTCCTTGCATTGAAGTAGACACACTTCAAGCCATCTTCCTGTCTGCCGGTACATTCCTGCGACCTTGATACCCTCCTCAGTACCTCCCTACACTCACCACTGGCTCGTGGACTACAGCCCTTTTTCCCATCCCCCTGACAAATTAGTTTAAACCCCCCCGAAGAGCCGTAGCAAATTTCCCTCCCAGGATATTGGTGCCCCTCTGGTTCAGGTGCAAACCGTCCTGTTTGTACAGGTCCCACCTTCCCCAGAATGTGCTCCAATTATCCACATAACTGAAACCCTCCCCCCTACACCATCCCTGCAGCCACGTGTTTATCTGCACTCTCTCCCTGTTCCTCAACTCGCTAGCATGTGGCACCGGCAACAAACCAGAAATTACAACATGGTTTGTACTGGCTCTCAGCTTCCAACCTAGCTCCCTAAATTCCTGTTTTAAATCCCCGTCCCTTCTCCTACCTATGTCGTTGGTACCGATGTGTACCACGACTTGTGATTGTTCCCCTTCCCCTTTGAGGATTCTGAAAACACGGTCCGAGACGTCAGTTAGTTTGTTAGTTTGTGAATAGTTCATAATAGAAGATCAGCATTTGTTAGTCATGTCAAAATTCCATGTCCAGTTCCCTTTCAAAGTCTTTCAAAGCAAACACATTGATCAATCCTCATGGAATGAGGGGAACACACCCTTCGACAATGCTGGGAAATACTGTAAACTACGCATGCTCAGAATGCACAGCTGAGGCTGAGAGCTCTTTCCTGTTGTTGAGGGGTTTTAAAAAAAAATAATCTAATCGAAGCCCAGAGAGAAAGGCTGAGACCTTGAAACAAAAAACATTAATGAATGATAATTTATTGGGTGCATTTAATCACGTTATTGTGAAAAATATATATACATTTTTATTGCCTGTGAAACATTATTTTGGACAAAAGAAATTTTAATTGTTGGAAAAAATGGCGTTGAACTTTTTTTCAGAAAGCACTGTGATTCAATTTGACAAAAAAAAGGCAACTCAAAATCGTGACACACGAAGTAAGGATTGCAACCATGGCAAGCGATTTTAACAGTGAGGTTTGTGACACGGTTTTACTTTTTTGAATATTTGTTCTTGCGATGTGGGGAACACGGGCGCCACTATATTTATTGCCGACTCCAAGGTGCCCTGAGGGTAAAAAGAGTCAATTACGCAGTGTGGAACCAGATCACGTGTAGGCCAGACCAGATAAGGGTGGGCCCATCATCCCTTCCCTGAAGGACATTCGTGAACCAGTTTACGACAACCCATTAGCTTTCACGGTCATTTTCTGCTGAGAGCCCACACAGCAGGCTCCCACAAACAGCAATGAGAGAATGAACAGATAATCTGTCTTTTAGCACCGTTGGTTGAGGGATAAATATTGGCCCTGGACGACACCCCTGTTCTTCTTCAAAAATAGCGCCACGGGATCTTTTACGTCCACCTGAGAGGGCGGACGGATTCTCAGCTTAACGTCTCATCTGAAAGACGGCACCTCCGACAGTGCAGCACTCCCCCAGCACTGCACTGGAGTGTCAGCCTGGATTGTTGTGCTCAAGTCTCTGGAGTGGGACTTTGAACCCACAACCTTCTGACTCAGAGGCAAGTATGCTGCCCACTGAGCCACAGCCGATACGGATAATTATTATTTTGGGGGGGTGGGGTGGTCAGCTCTGGAAGGGCTACTTAGTTTGATGGTTGAAAAGGAACTGAATTAACTCTATAGACGGCGCTTTTAACCTCAAGCGATTTAGTGATCTTAGAATTTCAATCATGTTAGCTCCGATTTTTAATTCTGAGCAATGTTTGGACTTTTAAAATTTCAGCCAGCCTTCTCTTAATCAGGCTATTAACTGGCTTCCCGCCAGACAATGTTACTGAATTGCTTAAGCAAACAAAAAAAAATCAACAGAAACATTTACAACTGAAAGGAAAATGAGACATAATTCATTTTAGCCACTTAATTTTTTTAAACATACTTCGTTTCAAAGGCTAATAGCCTTGGAAAGAGGGAGACAGTGCCTTAGTCAGTTGGAGCGAACAAACGGCACTTACCGATGAAAGGTTCTTTACAATTCTTTCCAGCACTTTTATTCAAAAATGTAGGAAGCACTCACTCGTGTCAATGTTTGCAGTTGCGTGTCTCTTCGTAGTTGAACCTTCCCTTTCTCCCATTGGAAGGTATTGTAGCTGCGATCAAGGAACTGGTTTGAACACTTTCTGGTCATCCCTTTTATGTGTCAGTACAACTGTGTC
The DNA here is from genome assembly GCA_030390025.1 of Squalus acanthias. NCBI lineage: Eukaryota > Metazoa > Chordata > Chondrichthyes > Squaliformes > Squalidae > Squalus > Squalus acanthias. The sequence goes on from CM059428.1 coordinate 5,977,270, forward strand.
ATAGGATCCAGTCAGCCAATCAATGTCTCTTTTCCTTGTCTTAGAAACCTTATGGGTGGAGACCAACGCACAATACTGTTGGTTCCGTGTCAAGTGAAATTCTATGATAAGGTTTTAACCCCACTCTGTTACATCTATCCTGTTGAAAACGAATGAGGAATAATGATGCATGCAGGTTCCCCCCGATGGCCCAGTGAGGTAAGGTGCCGCCGTTAGCACTAAACCATGTTATCTGAGGAAGGATGTCCTTATCTGAGGAAGGATGTTCTTGCCATGGAAGGAGTTCAGCGAAGATTCACAAGGCTGATACCTGGGATGGCAGGAATGACGTATGAAGAGAGATTGGGTCGATTGGGCTTATACTCGCTGGAGTTTAGAAGAATGAGAGGGGATCTCATTGAAACTTATAAAATTCTGACAGGACAGGACAGGACAAACTAGATGCAGGAAGGATGTTCCCGATGGTCGGGGAGTCCAGAACCAGGGGTCACAGTCTAAGGATAAGGGGTAAGCCATTTAGGACAGAAATGAGGAGGAATTTCTTCACCCAGAGAGTGGTGAACCTGTGGAATTCTCTACCACAGAAGGCAGTTGAGGCCAATTCATTAAATAGATTCAAGAAGGAGTTGGATATATTTCTTAAGGCTAAAGGGATCAAGGGATATGGGGAGAAAGCAGGGACAGGGTACTGAATTTGGATGGTCAGCCATGATTTCATTGAATGGCGGAGCAGGCTAGAGGGGCCGAATGGCCTACTCCTGCTCCTATCTTCTATGTTTCTATGTTTCTATGCAGACTGGATGGTTCCGCCTTCAACTCCCTCGAGTTGAGTTTAGCCATAATAGAACTCAGGGAAGGGAAGGGGGAGAAATATCACCCGGGGTTCCTGCTCATGATTGCTATCCAATAACCCTTGTTGAAATGTGCGTGTGTGTCTGGTGTGAATAGGGTTTCTACAAGTGATAGCCTGCTGACGTACAAGGACCGTCTTCTCTAGCCAAGCACTAAGCAGGAGCGAAGCACCCATAGTGCAGAGCACCTGTCCAGCTGTGGGATAACCTCTAATTCTTGTCTCAGGCCATCCGCATGGCCCGGGGAGCAGCTCTGGTGGTAGAGCCGCTCGCTGGGCCATTAGGACGTTGCAGCTGCGACCGATGTAGCCAGCTGCCAGAAGGTTATGATCGAAGTGCAAACCTCTGGGTGAGGAATAAAATATAAAAATGATGGCCCCCCTGCAGATCTTCAACCTGCCTCCATGACCCCCGGGGACACCTCTGCCCGGGCAAGACATGGGAATCTGGGGCAGCATTAGAGGGTTGGATACCCGGCGATCTGGAACTCCACCCTCTTTTCCTGGTGCTCGCACCCACCGAACGCTCAGTATACAGGTACAAAGCTCCAAAAAGAAAAGCCACCCTCTACTGTCAAGGCTAACATGCAAAGAACAGAGGGGTAGAGTTTCCACTTTGGGCGCAATCAGCAATCCGGGCGCAAGTTGCGACGGTTTTAAGAATCATAGGAATTTACGGCAGAGAAGGAGGCCATTCGGCCCATCGTGTCCGTGCCGGCCGACAAAGAGCTCTCCAGCCTAATCCCACTTTCCAGCTCTTGGTCCGTAGCCCTCAAGGTTACAGCACTTCAAGTGCATATCCAAGTACTTTTTAAATGCGATGAGGGTTTCTGCCTCTACCACCCTTTCAGGCAGTGAGTTCCAGACCCCCACCGCCCTCTGGGTGAAGAAATTTCCCATCAACTCCCCTCTAATCCTTCTACCAATTACTTTAAATCTATGCCTCCTGGTTGTTGACTTCTCTGCTAAGGGAAATAGATCCTTCCTATCCACTCTATCCAGGCCCCTCATAATTTTATACACCTCAATAAGGTCTCCCCTCAGCCTCCTCTGTTCCACTGAGCCCGTACGATAATCTGCTGTCGACTCTGGCTGGCCTCAGAGGCCTACCCGGTTCCAGTTGATTGTGGCCAGTCCAACCACACAGCAATGGGGATTGTGCTCTGGATGCCGGTAATGGGCAGGTCACAGCGGCCAGTACCCTTCTGGTGTGTCCTATGGGGGCTTTTCTGCGCTGGGGATCGGGGGTGTTAGCCGCACACACCAAACACTTCGCACAGAATTCTTTGACTTCCTCCCTGAGGTGGGGCCACCACCCTGCCTCCTCTACCCTTTGCCAGGTAGCTTCCGGCCCCCGTGGGCCAACTGGAGGAACTCCTCCCGGTGCTGTGCTGGAACCATCCAACGATCCCCTTTGAAAAGCATCCCCTCCTTAACCGTGATGTCCGCTGCCCCGAACGGACCCTCTACCGGTTCGTCGTTCTCCCTTTTTACAAGGACGGCCTTAAGTACGGGATCCTGCGCTCGGACTTGTGTTAAGTCCGGGGCCAAAGCTACCCCTGTTTGCCTCCCTTGTCCCGGATTGCTGCTACCGGACCTGCTTTGTACGGATCCCAGAATACTCCTTCCCTGGCCCCCTGTTTGGCCAGCTCGTCTGCCTTTTGGTTGCCCTCCCACTTGGGCTCTGTCTTTGAATGGGCCTTGTGTATGTAGTAATCTCCCCGGGTGCCCGTGACTTTTAAAATTCTCCCTAGCAATGGTGCTGTCACTAGGGGTTTCCCATCTGCGGACTTGAAACCGCGCCTGGCCCAAATGGCCAAGTACTCCGTGCATGAATTACAGGTGAACGTGGAATCCGAGCAGATGGTATAGGGGGTGGGGAATTCGTCGGGGTGGGTAACCATGTACGCCACCGCCGACAGTTCGGTGTGCTGAGCGCTCAGGGTGCTGGGGAGTTTAATGGCCTTCGCTACCTTAGCTGTGGGGTCATAAATCCCGCACCCGGTGAGATGCTTCCCGTTCACCACCGAACTGGACCCGTCTACGTAGATGTCCCGGCCTGTCGGGTGTATCCCGGTCCAGAATCCCACACCTACGTCCCACACCTCTTTGTCGAAGTCTCGACTCCGAGTAAGACTCTAAACACAAGCAAAACCGTCAGATTGTTAGTTTATTTTTTACTTGCACAAGGGGAGAGTTGCCTTGTCAAAGGCCAGGTCAACAACTCCAAAGAACATCAGCGAATGCAGCATATTTATACACTCAAACAAGCAAGCGTTCCATATCTCACGTGTAATGCTATTATATCAGTTAGCACAAAGTAAGGGTTTGCACAAGGTCAATCAAAAGGTCAGCAGGACAGAACTATCTCCAGACAAGGTTAGTTAATCATATATCATGTCAGGAGGTTCTGTCCGAATCTTGTTACAAAAATGATCAGCTTACTTAATGTCCGAATCTTGTTACAAAAATGATCAGCTTACTTAATGTCCGAATCTTGTTTGTCTAGCGACAGTCATTAATAATTTATCTATTCTATAGCCTTATGCCTCCCTTGTGCTCGTGAGTCAATGTAGCTGTTATCACACCCTCAATGTGGGTGGGTATTATGAAAGGTCTCTTGGTCCTAGACACGTTGTGACACAAATGCTTCTCTGCTTTAACTACAACCTAAGCAAGTTTGTTCCTTTAACCCCTTGATAGCTTATTTTTACTTGGCCATTTTATTCCACCCAGCATGCTAAGTATAATGTCAATTTCCACATTCCCCCCTTTTGTCCTAACTAGGACAATAATCTAATCAGATCTGGCTTCTTCGGAGCCTATCTAACTCCATGGCTTCTGCCTTTTCTGAAGCAGCGGAGGTTCTAGCTATCATGGTGGTGACTGTTCCCTCCGGTACGGCTACAGCCCCTAGTCGCACACAGCAGCATTTTATCAGGACAAATACCAAATATGGGGCAAAGAAAATGAACAGGAATATGATCAGTCCTTGCACTAAGGACCGTCCTATGAACCCCAGCCATTCGCCCGTCCAGTCAGATATGTTCCAGGAGCTTGGTTCTTTTAATTTTTCAACTTCTTTCTGGATGTGGTCTGCCAGGTTACTTATTTCCTCAGAATTCTCAGGAATGTATGTGCAACACTCAGATCCTATCAGGGCACATGCTCCACCCTTTTCTGCTAGCAGATAGTCTAGAGCCATTCTATTTTGTCGGGCAACTGTGCGCATTGCCACCATCTCAGCATTGATTTCACTCAGTGATTCAGCCGTGTCATTGGCTACCTCCTCAAGAATCGAGGCTACAAGCCGAATTTCCTGTACTGCCCTGGCCGTTCCATACCCGGGGAATAGGATAGCGAAGAACCGTTCTGTTTCCGCAATGGCCCTTCTAGTCCTGGTGTGGTGCGGATGTTCTTTGAGGGAGTTTAGGTGGTGTATGCAGGGAACCACATATCCCTAGTAACAAGAGCCCGTCCAATCATTCGGCAGCCATGGGTATGCTTTATGGCCACATATAAAGTAGGTGCCGTTGTATGCAGTGGGGCTGGGTATAATTTCTGCTGATAGCAGATTTGTGTAATTTCCTCCCCCACTGCAGCTCAACCGCAAGGGTGACGGCTTTCCGTTCAATTGATCATTGGTTAAGTTAAAGTACTGGGAGCATTTACTTTTTCCCATCTTTGTCCCACCTGTTTGGTTACGGGTAAAGCATATTTCCCCTCGGGGTCTTCCGGCCCCCGAAGTGTTAATTAACGCCAGGAATGGGGGTTTATCTCTCGACCGATTGTACTTTGGTTGATACCAACCGTCAAGGCATGTAAGGCTACATCTAGTTTCAATTTTATATTTCTCAGCCAATCCATCCATCTGAACCTTATAAGTTCCTCCGCCAGTATCTTGTCCATCCCTTATTCCATTCTTAGTCCCATTTTGTTGAAACAGCCAATATGCCATTTCATTGGAATTAAAGGGGATAGGTCTTAATGGAATTCCTCCCTTCGTATGGATGGGCACCTGTGTGCGTACCCAACAACTGGAGGCATTAGTTCCCCTAGCATAAGTGTGAGACATATACAAAAAGGTGTTTACATGCAATTCGGGCATTACAGGTATTATAAGTGTCACAAGGAAACATAGTCCTAATGCCCATTTCCATTTACTGATGGGGTTGGCGATTCCTCTTCCTCGGGTTCTGGGGCTCTTCTGCAGGGCGAGGCGTGGATCCATGTTGGTCTCTCTTTCACCTTTACAGCAGTGTTGGTGGTTAACAGGATCTGGAACGGACCCTCAAATCTCGGGTGAAGGCTACTCTTTCTCTTGAACACCTTTACGTAGACGAACTCGCCGGGCTCCAAGCTATGGCATCTTCCTTCGGCAGGGTCAACTTGGGCTTCTTTTACCTGCGAATCGAAACTAGAAATACATTTTGTTGGAGCAATGCAATAGTTTAGCATATTTTCCTCCATTTTGTGAATGTCCATTTGTTCAGCAGTAAACGGTGCGGAAAAAGGCAATCGTTGCGGACGTCCCATGATGATTTCATGTGGTGATAATCCTGTTGTTCTATTTGTTGCTGACCGCATTACCATCAATGCTAGGGGTAACAGTGCGACCCATTTGAGTCCAGTCTCATCACATAGCTTAGCTAACTTATTTTTCAACATTCCATTATATCGCTCCACCAGCCCAGCTGACTGTGGATGATAGCTGCAGTGAAAATGCTGATTGATTTGCAAAGCCCTTACACATCTCTCGCATAATTGTCCCAGTAAAATGTGACCCATTGTCACTCGAGAGTTGTACAGGTATACCAAATCGTGGTACAATTTCCTTTAACAAATGTTTAGCGACAGTAACAGCGTCATTCTTTTTACATGGAAAAGCTTCAACCCATTTAGAAAACGCATCTATAATAACCAATACATACTTAAAACCCATACATGCGGGCAATTCAATAAAATCCATTTGCAAATTCACAAAAGGTCCTGTTGGATTTGGGTGGGAGGCAGACTGTGCTTTCTCCGTTTTTCCCAGATTCATCGTCTGACAGGTAGTACATTTTTCACTAATTTGTTTTGGTAATTGCCGAAATACCCGGTGCGTACCATGTCTGTGCGATATAGTCTGCCATCCCCCCTTTGCCCGCATGTGTGAAAGTATGAACACAGCGGGCAATCCATGGGAGCAAAGATCTGGGTCCACCACGCAGCCGTCATGGTGAACCCACACTCCCTCAGGTGTTTTATCACATTGATCTTGTGCCCAGGCTAACAGCTCCTCAGTACTGGCCTGTGACTGAAAGGCTACTGCATCATCCATTGTGGGCGGCAAATCAACAGGTTTTGTGTGTTTAAGAACATAGGCTGACACCTGGGAACCTGTATCTGACAAAGCAGCACCTTTTGCAGCCCTGTCAGCCCTGTCATTGCCCAATGCAATTTGGTCCTGATCGCCTGTGTGTGCTTGACATTTAATAATAGCAATTTTACGTGGACACTGGACAGCACGTAAAAGATTGTCAACTTGTTCTGCATTCTTGATCGTTGAGCCTGCGGAGGTCAAGTAACCCCTAAATTTCCAGATCTGTCCATAATCATGGGCAACTCCAAAGGCATACCTTGAATCTGTATAAATATTAACAGTTTTGTCTGTGGCCAAGATACATGCTCTTGTGAGTGCGAATAGTTCTGCTTGTTGTGCTGAAAAGGAGTTTGGTAACGACATTGCCTCTGCAGTTGAATTGTCCGTCGTGATGGCGTAGCCAGTGCGGGAAGTACCTTTGTCATCTCGGAGGGCTGAGCCGTCGACGAAATATATTAAATCTGGATTTTCTAGCTGTGTTTCACTTCAGTCCACTCGGGGTTTGGTGACCAGCTGGGTTACCGTCTCACAGCAGTGGGGTGTGCCATCCTCAATGGTCGGGAGGAGCGTAGCTGGATTTAGGGTTGCGCATCGCTTTATGGTCAACTTTGAATTGGACAGTAATTCTACCTCGTACCTAATGGTACGTGCTGATGTTAGGTGCTGAGTGGCGCATTTGGTTAACAGCACCTCGACAGAGTGTGGGACATGTAGTACTGTATGATGATTTAGAGTCACAGTTTGTGCTTGTTGTACAGCATAGTAAGCAGCGGCGAGTGCGGGCAGGCATCCCAGCAGACCCCTGGCTACTGGGTCCAATCGGGTACTGAAATAGGTGATGGGTCGCTGATTGTCTCCATGGTTTTGGGTGAGGACTGATTGAGCAAAGCCTGATTTGTGGTGGACGAACAGATGAAACGGCTTCTCATAATCGGGGAGCCCCAGGGCAGGCGCAGAAACTAGGGCCTGTTTGAGTGAGGCAAAAGCGTTGTTTGCCTTCTGGTTCCAGACCAAGGGATCGTCCTCTGAGGGCATGGAGATGTCTAGAAGTGGCCGTACTAACTGTACATAGCCAACAATCCACTGTCTACAATTTCCTGACATGCCCAGGAAGTGCTTCATTTCCCTCTTGGTGATGGGCAATGGGGCTGAGCATATCGCCTGCACTCTATCTTGGGCCAATTGCCAAGTGTCGTGGAACAGTTCGTGACCCAAATATCAGACCCTTTCGGACACAAACTGCAATTTTGATTTTGAGACCTTATGGCCTTTTTGGGCCAAAGCCTGTAGCAATATCAGTGAGTCAGTTTCACAGGTTTGCTTATCGGGGGAAGCCAATAGTAAATCATCTACATATTGGACGAGGGTTGGGCCTGCCGGCAGTACAACATCTTCTAAGTCCTTTTTCAGACATTGGGAGAAAATTGTTGGGCTCTCAGTATAACCTTGTGGGAGTCTTGTCCATGTACACTGAGTTCCTTTGAATGTGAAGGCAAATAGGAACTGTGAGTCCTGATGAATTGGATTAGAAAAGAAGGCCGAACATAGGTCGATGACTGTGTAGTACAGTGATCCCGCGGGGATACTTGTTAAAATAATTGCAGGGTTTGGCACCACTGGATAGACGGGAAAAACAGACTCATTCACTGCTCGAAGGTCCTGTACAAGCCGCCATTTATCACTATTGGCTTTCTGGACCGGGAGGATAGGGGTGTTGCAGGGACTTCTTGTTGGTATTATAATGCCCTGGTCAAGTAAGGACTTGATTACTGGTTCAATGCCTTGTTCTGCTGCTTGGGAGAGAGGATATTGTGCCTTTCTTGGGAGTGGGACTGCAGGATTGAGGGTAACCTTGTAGGGTTGTGCAGTTAACATCTTTCCGACCTCATTGGGGTGGCTAGACCATACTTGCTTGGGGATTTGACTCAGAAGTTTCTCTACTTTTGGTAGGAGCGGGAAGTTATGGGATGTCCAACACCCTTGCCTCAAATTTGCCTTCGAACAGCAGGCTTGTCTGCAATTCCACCCCGTATCCCTGCTTTTTTTCATACTGGACCAAGGTACCCTGAGGCACTTGACACTCTTTTTCTATTCCTAGTCCTCCCATTCTTTTAACCATTGGTCCCAAGTCCCTTGGTGCATGTCCTTGTGCCACCGCTAGGGTGCAGTGTGGTTTACTGTCTTTTTCTTCAAACAGGTCCCATGCTTCCATGGGTAAAAGAACAGCAGCGGCTATGCCTTCGGGACCAATTAAAATTTTCTGAATTTTCAGCAAATATCTGTGTTGTAGAACGGGCTTATAATGGCCCAGAAATTCGCCTCTCCGGCTTGCCGCGGGGGTAAGGATCGCGCGCGCTCTTACCTACCGCGCCTGCCGTTGTGTTTTGGGCCCACGGGAACTTCAGCTCCTGGTCCTGCTCCAAGAGCTGGCGCGCAGTGCTTGCGTGTCCCAGGGGCGTAGTTAGTGCGATGCGTCCCCTGGGATCACGTGGGCCATGGAGAGCCAATGGCAGCAGACCATCTTTCATTCATAGATTTGACAGGAGACCTGTCAAATCTGTGAATTGAAATCGGCCCCAAAAGAACAGCTAAACTTAAAATAAATTTAAAAAAAAACCATCACATTTATAAAATAACTATAGTTAAATAAATTAACTACTTTAAACAAAAATTTAAATTTTTGAAAAAATTAAAATACTTTTTAAAAGTGATAAAAATAAACTTACCTTTCTTTAAAGTATCTAAAAAAGATAAACCTGTTGAAATTTTTTTTAAATTATACTTAATTAACCACTTACCTTGTTGAAAACGGGTCCTGCACCTCCTTTTTATTAGCGTAGTTTCTTCAATACTTACCCTCGCGTAGAAACCTGAAAAAAAATCTAAGTTTGCTGCGTGCGCGCAGCCTCTAGCGCGCACGCGGTTCACCTAGGAACCGCCCCCTTCACCAGACCGGAAGTTCCGGTTTCCCGCGCATGCGCAGTGCATGCAGGAAACCGGCACTTTGGGACGCCTTACGGGTGAGTACGGACTGTGTACTCACCCGGGAAGGGCCGAATTTTTGGCCCAATATCTTTTGTGGTATTTGTCCATTCCTGTCTCATCATAAAAGGCTGTGCAGTGGAGCTCTGTATGCCAATGGCCCAAATGCAATTCTTTCTGGTATTTGGACATCGATCTAAGGACAAATTGGAGGGAGCCTATAATAGTTGACAATGTTTTGCTAAGACCATCTTCACAAATCTGCCATGCGTATAGGACCGGGGACAATTTGATCTGTAGTGGGTACATACCACATCTGTCTACGGGAACATGGACTTCAAGTCCTTTTTCAGAGCAAACAATCGTTGCCTTCATTTTGCATAATAAGTCTCTTCCTAATAAATTCACTGGTACTTCTTGAGACAGTAAAAAGGTATGTTGGTTCCTGTAATTATCTACTTGCACATTGAGGGGTTCTGACCAAGTCATGGTCTGAGTAACTCCTGACAATCCTACGCAACTGGCACTACTGGCTGTACACGGAATTCCTTCTGCATATTGTTTTGTCAACACTGAATTGGTGGCTCCCGTATCTACCAGGAAAGGAATTTCTTTTCCCTCCATATTTATTATTAAGGTGGGCTCTTCTGTCATATTGGTTGAAACTGCAGGCAATCGTACTAGGGGTAATTGCTTTTGGGCATTCTGAGGGTCAGGTCCCAGGCGTCATGCTGAATAGGGTAAATTTAAACTTTGTCCACTTTGATTCTGGGTAGCATTTTGTGCTCCCCATGGGTTGTGGACTGAAAAATTCGCTTGAGGGCGGGTGTGAGCCTGCGCTTGGGTAGAACCGTTTCCCTGGGTAAATTCATTACCTTGTCCCCCATTTAGTTGTAATTGCCAGTTTTGCTGTTGGCGTGGTGGGCAAGGGCAATTGGCTTTCCAATGTCCCATTTGTCCACAATTATAGCAGCTTGTACTTCCCCCACCTTTGTTCCACTGACCCCCCTCGTCCCATACCTCCTCCATTTCTACCTCTGAATCCTCTTTTGTTTCCGAAACCTCGGCCCCTTCCCCCTATTTTGCTGGGGATACTGTTGGCCTTGGTAATACATAGTGGGTTCAGTGGTTTGTTCCATAAGAACGGTGACCTTATTCTTAGATTCGGAATTTCTTTCCTGTAAGTTTTTCAATATGGCCACCAACTCTGGGAGGTTTTTCTGTCTCCATCCCAGGCAAACCAATTTCAGAGGGTCTTTTAATTCTGGTCTAAGGCCATTTACTAATGCGTTGACCATGGGTGCTTCTTGGGATTCTTTTGGCAATCTCGAATGTTGGGCCATTATTTCCTCCAATCTTTCTACATAATCTTCTCCGTCCTCATCCTTTTTCTGGGACACCCCTCGAGACTCGTTATTCGGTCTAGATTAAATGGTACCATCCGGTGGGAATGGCCTTTTCCCTTTTTGGTCCATTTTACCCATTTGGGTAAGTCATCTATTGATGTCTGACCACAATTCTGGAGCATGTAACAGGCAGGTGTGCCTTTTTCTGGTATTTTACTTGCTCCGGCTCCCATTTAAAAAAAATTATTGGTTGAGGTTATCACGAGTAATTGGTATCACAATCCCTCCGTTCCAACCGAGTTCTCTATGCCCACTTCACCTGGCCGTTACTTGACCCAATTGGGCTCTTAATTCGGGCTCAGTCTGGGTGTGTGGGATATACTGCTGAAAACGGATTGACGATCCCCCGATCACTTTTTATTCTCTACCAATTTAAGTGTTCCTGAGACACAACCTCCCCTGTTGAATCCCCTGTTATGTCTTTCCAAGAGCTCACAGACAATAGTAGCACAATACTGTTATACAAAGCTAAAAAATATTACAGAGATGACAAAAATTGCAAAAACCCAGAGGGGTATACAGATCATAATTCTTATACTTTAACTAAACAAATAGTCAATTCTCAGTCTGCGTTGTACGCCCCTACAGACTGAGTCCTTAACAGTAAAACTTATTACTTTAAAATCCTGTCTTTCAAGGATAAGTCCTATCTTTCAAGGACGAGCGTCCCTTTTTACTTTTCCTCTATTTCAAGGATATCTCTCCCTTTTTTTTTAAGGGTAGTCGTTTCTTTCCTTCAAGAAACAGGGACCTCTACAGACGTCTCTTCTTACCTTCCTTTCAACAATCTGCCCGGCCTGTTTTCAGGGTTCAGGTTTTCAAAATCTGCCTCCTTTTACTGTCAAGCTGAAAGAGGAAGTGATAACAAAAATTTCAACTCAACCCTGAAATGAGTCTTAACAGATCGCAGTACTCCCACCGAGACAAACAGACTACACTACTGTACTGTCCAAGGAGGAACCCCTTTGGTGACTAAGCGCCACTGATAACTGGCCAGTTAGGGTCCGTTCTTAGAGAGTCATCGTGTTCTTGTCCGTTTACTCACCGGTAGGTAGTAAGCGATCTCGGTGGAACCTCCAAGTTTTACTGTCGAAGTCTCGACTCCGAGTAAGACTCTAAACACAAGCAAAACCGTCAGATTGTTAGTTTATTTTTTACTTGCACAAGGGGAGAGTTGCCTTGTCAAAGGCCAGGTCAACAACTCCAAAGAACATCAGCGAATGCAGCATATTTATACACTCAAACAAGCAAGCGTTCCATATCTCACGTGTAATGGTATTGTATCAGTTTGCACAAAGTAAGGGTTTGCACAAGGTCAATCAAAAGGTCAGCAGGACAGAAATATCTCCAGACAAGGTTAGTTAATCATATATCATGTCAGGAGGTTCTGTCCGAATCTTGTTACAAAAATGATCAGCTTACTTAATGTCCGAATCTTGTTTGTCTAGCGACAGTCATTAATAGTTTATCTATTCTATAGCCTTATGCCTCCCTTGTGCTAGTGAGTCAATGCAGCTGTTATCACATCCTCAATGTGGGTGGGTATTATGAAAGGTCTCTTGGTCCTAGACACGTTGTGACACAATTGCTTTTCTGCTTTAACTACAACCTAAGCAAGTTTGTTCCTTTAACCCCTTGATAGCTTATTTTTACTTGGCCATTTTATTCTACCCAGCATGCTAAGTATAATGTCAATTTCCACACCTTCTACAGTACACGCATGGGCAGTCCATGGGTAGATTAAATTCATAGCCAGCTTTGGCTCTGTCAACCCTTGCACTCTCAGATTCATTTGCGAGAGCAATAAAGTCCAGCGAGCAATACGGGCACTGCTCACTGTTCCGTCCTTTATCCTCCCGCCTAACTACATCTGAGTGGGGGTGTGGTGAGTTAGTAAGGTTATCAGGGATGATCCCGTGAAGAGCTGGGAGCGCTTTACGGCCCAGTGCGTGGCTAGGAGATGCCTCTCGCAGTTGGAGTATCCCCTTTCTACTGTGGAAGTGTATTTCCTACATGGACACAAAATGGCTTCCTAGACACAGAATAAGAGATACAAAATGGCCGACTCTATGACTTGCCTGGGAAAAGATAGTAGTTGTCTATGACTTCTCATGGTGATGAATTTAAACTTTGCAGACTATGCTGTTTTCTCAGCAACTGGTACAGAACAAAAGAGTCTTCTTCTAATCAACTTGAGATAACCAAGGACTAGTGAAGTAAACATTTAGCCTTTGACTCCAGGTGCCTTGGTGGGAGAAGAAGAACAGACAGACTCCATGACTGTAGAGATTAGCTAGTCTTATCTTAAGGCATTTCTGTTCTTTTAACTTTTAACTTAGCTTACTTTAAACAACATGTTATGTGATATAGAAAAGCCTGTTGCTTTCTGTGTATAAAAATGCTGCTTTTTCTTGTGTACTTCAGAGTGTAATAGTAGCCTTTGACTACATGCATTCTCCTTGCGAGTAAGTAAATAATAAAGCCTGTCTTTGACGATACTTTATGTTTCAAGAGTCTTACTCGGGAGTCGAAACTTCGACACTACCTCAGTGAGAACCCTTGAGGAGTAGACCATGGGTTGTAGCTTGCCGTGCCGCTCCTGCAGCAACACCGCGCTCAAGCTATCCCCGCTGGCTGCTACCTCCAAAAGGAATTCCTCACTACCGTTAATGGCTCCCAACGCGGGTGCCGTCTGTAAATTCTCCTTGAGGCGGGTGAACGCTTCCTGGCAGTTCTGGTCCCACTCCCACCCGACTCCCTTGCGGAGGAGCCGAAGCAGAGGGGCTGCCGTGGCTGCGTAACCCTCTATAAAGTCCCTGCAGTACCCTGTGAGTCCCAGGAAGGATCTTACCCCTGTTACACCCTTGGGGGCTGGTAACTCCCGTACTGCCTTTCTTTTTGCCTCATCTATCGCTCGCTCACCAGCCCTCACGGTCAGCCCGAGGAATTTGACTTCCTCCCGACCGATCTGGGCTTTCTTTGGGTTCACTTTAAACCCTGTCTCCCGCAACAGCCTCAACAGCTCGTCCAGCAGTGGCCCGTGCTCCTCCCCCTCCGCGGAGAACAAAAGCAAGTCGTCCCCATACTGGATTAGCTGGTTGGGTCGGCTGAAGCCTTCGAGTGCGTCGGCCATACACTGGTGAAATATGGAGGGGCTGTTGTGAAACCCCTGGGGAAGGCATGTCCAGGTGAACTGTTGCCCTTTAAATGTAAAGGCAAATTTGTACTGGTCTTCCCGTTTGAGGGGAACCGACCAGAACCCATTGGAGATATCCAGCACCGTGAATGTGGTTGCGGTCGCTGGAATGCTCCCTATGAGGTCAGCAACAGCCGCAACTGTGGGCGCGCAGGCTGGGATATTTTTATTGAGCACCCGATAGTCCACGGTGGCTCTCCACGACTGGTCGGGCTTCTTAACCGGCCAAAGTGGTGAGTTTACGTGGGTGGCTATCGGCCTCAACACCCCCTGTTCTACGAGGGATCCCAGTGCCGTCTCTAAGTCGGCTTCTGCCTCTCTGGGGAAACTGTACTGTTTCTGTGGCCGTGACATGGGGTCCTCTTGCACCCTGACTTCTACCCCTGTCACCCTGCCACAGTCGTGCTTGTGAGTGGCGAATGCGGCGAGGTTGTCCCGCACGGTCGCCTGATACTTGGCTGGGGTAATACAGGCCAACTGCTCTAGGTCGGAATTCCCCTTGGGCTTCATAGTCCACACACTACCCCTTCCTTCCCTATCTCTTGGGATCACTAGCACCTCCTCGGCTTTATCTGAATCCGCTGCCCCCCATAGGCAGTGATTCCTTAAATCCACAATCACTTGGTTGGCTAACACAAAGTCAGCCCCGAGGACTCCTGATCCTGGCTGTTTCCATTGCATCAGGACGCACGCCCACGTGGTATGGAGGGATCCTAGTTCTATGGCCAGGATTTTGAGATTGCCCCAGCCTGCTCATTCCCTGTGAACCCCACGAGTCTGAATGGGACCCTGCTAGACAGGGTGAATTGGTCGGGTTTTTTGAATGGACCACCGTGCTGGAAGCTTCGGTGTCCACCAGATATTTCCCCTGCACCGTCTCCACCCCCATCTTTACACAGGGCCTGCCCCACTCATCGTATGTGAGCGGACACAGGTACTCAGGCTGGGCGCGTTCTAGTCAGGGCGGGGGGCGTCCGGATGCGGTAGGCGCTTCACTGCTCACGGCACTGTCTAACTTGCCTTTGTCCTTCCCCATAGCCTTCCGTAGGGCGGCCACCAGAAGCTCGAACGACTCGGCGGTCGTCCCCTCTGCCTCTGTAACCCGTGGCCTTTGCACTGGAGGACCCCCTGGGACTGGTCTCCCCACTTTGGGGAACGGGCAGTCTCGCCTCCAGTGTTCCGTCTTCCCACACCCAAAACAAGTCCTGGACTTGTCGGTACTAACCCCTTCCTGTCGCCATTCCTTCCTATTACCCTCACTGGCTTTCATTTCGTGGACCCTTCCCTTTGGTTTGACCTCCTCCCCAGAATCGGCCTTAAAGGCTAGACTCAGCTTTCTGGGCACGCCTGCCTCCGTATTCGCGAGGTCCTCGGGGTCAAACCACGCTTCTGCCTTGACCCTGATCCTTGGCAAGCTGTTCGCCACAAGGACCCTGAGCCAGTGATTCCTGGGGGCCCCCATCAACTGCGCGCGGTCGAGCGTCCCTCCAGTTGCCTTTACGTACACAGGCCATAGCCTGTCCGCGAATGCATCCGGTGCCTCGCCAGGCCAGCTGCCTGGTCCATTCTACTTGTAAGAACGGGCTACCCTGGGTATGCCCCATGGCCCTCAGGATCTCATCTTTCAACCCCTTTGTGGTGCCCCCTCCCAGCTTTGTAGCTGTGAATAAGCGCTGATACAATCCCCGTCAAGGGAGAACAGCATCAGCCTGTTGATCTCGCCCTCACTACATCCGTTGACCCCCCCTATCTGTTTGAGCTTGGGCGTCCCTGATAGCCTGGCTTGCAGCTGAGGGGTTGTGTACGGGACCACGTAATGGCTCTGCAGCGGGTCCTGGTCACCGTTTGGTGCGGGCGGACCGAACTTCCGCAGAGGCCACATTGGCCTGGGTGGCGCTTCAGGCGCCGGTCGGACTTCCCTGTCCTGAGCCCTATCATCAGGCTCCTGACCCTCCTTGTCCAGTCTACCCCGGTTTCCCCCGGTGACATTAAACAGGCCATACCTCTGGCTCCGGACAAGGCTTGGGTCAATTTTTGGATCCTTTCCTTACATTGTCCGTGATCTGCTTCCTCATAGCCTCTACTCCTGGCTACTTTATAAGCTATCTTTATATCCCTTAGCTGGCCCTCCAAGCTGTCAGCTCTCGCTTTTAGCCTCGCATTTTCTTCCCGTAGGGTCTGCTGGTTTAACTTGGCCTCTGTAACCTGACACTGTAGGTATTCAACCGTGTTACGGGAGGTCTCTTCTTGCGCACGTCTGTCCTGCCTTTCCTCATGCAGTTCCTCTAATAGTCTACTCCCGACTATCTCCCTCGCGTCTGACCTATCCTCAGACTCTTTAAGTTCGTTCCTGAGCTTTTCAACCCGCTCCCTGAGCAGTTGAACTTGCTTCTGCAGACACAGGAGCCAAATCGCTTTCTCCTTTGACTTCCTGTGATCTGGGCTACCTGTCCACTCTGCAGCCCTATCCTGGGGACTCTCAGAGCGCACCTTCTCCAGCACCCATGGCTGAGACACGTTGATCTTATTGAACACGTAGGAGGAAATCCTATCCTCCATTCCGGGTCTCTTGCCCTTAAAACTCTCCATGATCTGACACAAAACCTATTGTCCTGCTGCGGTCACCAATCTCTGTAAGTGGTTTTCTCAGGCGCACCGAAAACACACCTCTTACTACAAGTTCTGGACGATAGGGATTATATGGAACAGATCAGACTTGGACACCCGTTTGAGCTCGTCCGTATTGTGTTTAATAGTATTAACAATAACACTCGCAACAGTACAAAACAATACAACCCTGGCTTGTCCAACAAGCCACACCGTGCTAAATTACCACGGTCTAATAAAAGAACCCCCCCATGAAATAAACTAACACAGGACCCCAGCACTAAACCCCTCTAAGGTTTGGTTGGGACTTACAATCACCCCCTCACACAGCTAAGTGGTCTTGTGGATGTGTAGGCGCAGGCAATATGCTCACCCCGATTGCCCGTTGTCTAGCTTGCAGCTTCTTCCTGTACGTCTCGCTCCTGGTTCCGTACCGCCGACGCAGTATCCAAGTTCCAGTTTGAGTCGAGGTCCGTTGATGAGGGATGAAGAGCAGCGCTCAGCTTCTGGCGGTGTTCCGTCGAGCCGAGCCTCACTCGGGAGACTGGCTGTAGATTGATGCCGAGGAGATGAAGAGACATCCCCTCGAACGGCTCCTGATATACACAAAACCCATCGCCTTTTCCTCCTGCCAATACTGATCGATGTATTGACTCAGGTGATCTGTCTGGACCCCCCTGTGTCCTGGAGTGACTCTTGACCTTTGAAATCTATGTGAAAAATGATACTGGATGTCTGTCGTTTCCTGTGTTGATGGCCCCATTAGCAGGTAATGGGTTTCAATCTCAAACCGAACTTGCTTAACTGGCTTATCTCCTGAAAGACAATGGCCTGTTCATCTCCTGCCTTCCACCAGTTTCGGTTGGGACTGTGTTTATTGATAGTATCTCTAAGTAACCTCTCAGGGTATTGTTCCCAGTAATCATGTCCCAGTGATGACGTCAGTGTGAGATGGCTGTTTTCATATGAATGCACCTTAGTCATGTTAGCCTGGCCTTTCCCCTAAGCCACTCCCACAAGCTTGCCGCCCAACAGTACAGTTCTGTCTTGGGGTTTTGGATATAAAATATGATTCATAAAAATGGCCAGAAAGCTGGTGCTACACCTGCTACCTTCAGGGATCTGTGGACCTGCACTCCAAGGTCCCTTTGTTCCTCTACGCTTCTCAGTGTCCTGCCATTTAATGTGTATTCTCTTGCCTTGTTAGCCCTCCACAAATGCATTACCTCACACTTCTCTGGATTGAATTCCATTTGCCACTGTTCTGCCCACCTGACCAGTCCATTGATATCTTCCTGCAGTCTACAGCTTTCTTCAACATTATCAACCGCACAGCCGATTTTAGTATCATCTGCAAACTTCTTAATCATACCCCCTACATTCAAGTCTAAATCATTGATATATACCACAAAAAGCAAAGGACCTAGTACTGAGCCCTGCGGAACCCCACTGGAAACAGCCTTCCAGTCAGAAAAACACCCATCAACCATTACCCTCTGCTTCCTGCCTCTGAGCCAATTTTGGATCCAACTTGCCACTTTGCCCTGGATCCCATGGGCTTTTACTTTCGTGACCTGTCTGCCTTGCGGGACCTTATCAAAAGCCTTGCTAACATCCATACAGACTACATCAAATGCACTACCCTCATCGACCCTCCTTGTTACCTCCTCAAAAAATTCAATCAAGTTAGTCAGACACGACCTTCCCTTAACAAATCCATGCTGACTATCCCTGATTAATCCGTGTCTTTCTAAATGAAGATTTACCCTGTCCCTCAAAACTTTTGCCAATAATTTTCCCACCAGCGAGAAAAAGTGTTTCTTTTCCCTCGAGTTTCCGCTCAAACTCACTCGCAGATCGCCGAATGCAAAATCTGCCGTTAACCAGCGCAATCGGGCAGTTTTGAAAAAGCAATGTAAAAAAAAAATTTGCTTTAAAAATGTTCCTTGATATATTTAAGAGTGGTAACTTGGTGCAATTTAATAATACAGCTGGAAATGGGTGATATATTTAAGAGTGGTAACTTGGTGCAATTTAATAATACAGCTGGAAATGGGTTTATCACAAAAAAATAAGCATTTTTAAAAAATCAGACCACACATGAGTAATACGATTTTAAATGACTGAAAATTAATTAAAAAAAATATACAGAACCATTTGTTAGTTATATTGCTGTACAGTAGTCAGTTCCTTAGTAAATTAAAAATAAATATTCAAAAGCTTTTAAAACATTCCTATTAGTGTCCTTGCGCCCAAAAATATCCAGCTTAATTTTTGGAGGCAAACGAACGCAGTTAGCGGAAACTCGCCGCGGCGATTGACTCACCCCGCGGGGGGGGGGGGGGGCGTGGCCAGTTTTATGGGCGGGGCCGGCTTCTAGTGCAATGTTTTAAAGACCGGCACGAAAGATCGCCGAAATTCGATTTGTGCTAAAAATTCCGCGATCTTTTGCGTCGAAAAAAACCAGCCCAACTGAACGGGAACTCTAGAGGCGAGTTCCAGTCTGTCCATCCATTTAAAGTAATGGACTGAAAATTGGGCAGGCTGTCTGCACCTCTCCCCCACACGCCAGGGGAATCGGTCCCAAAAATATAGGCTGGCACGTCAGTGTAGTAGTAAAGGGAGAACGCAGAAAGGGCTGGCCTGGGCCGAGACCCCCAAGGACCAAGATCTCAGAGGCCAAGGCTTTAAAAGATCAATGACTTGGGAGCATCGATCTCATGAGCACACAGCGGAGGCGGTCTCCTGTGGCGGTCCAGGCGATTGATGCAGCCTCAAGACTTCAGGGCGAGGCCTTAAAGGGGCAGCTGTCACTTCCAGAGCAATGACAGCTCACGCAGAGTGGTAAAAAAAGAAAGACTTGCATTTCTGTAGTGCCTTTCACGACCACTGGACGTCCCAAAGCATTTTACTGACAATGAAGTACCTTTTGAAGTGTGGTCACTGTTGTAATGTAGGAAACGCGGCAGCCAATTTGCACACAGCAAGATCCCACAAACAGCAATGTGATCATGACCAGATAATCTGTTTGTTGTTATGTTGATTGAGGGATAAATATTGGCCCCAGGACACCGGGGAGAACTCCCCCTGCTCTTCTTCAAAATAGTGCCATGGGATCTTTTACGTCCACCTGAGAGAGCAGACGGGACCTCGGTTTAATGTCTCATCCGAAAGACGGCACCTCCGACAGTGCAGCCCTCCCTCAGCACTGCACTGGGAGTGTCAGCCTAGCTTTATGTGCTCCAGTCCCATGGAGTAGGACTTGAAGCCACAACCTTCTGACTCAGAGGCGAGTGCGCTACCCATTGAGTCACGGCTGGCACTAAGAATAGGGAACGTGCCACCACAAGAACTAGTTGAGGTGAATAGTATTGATGCATTGAAGCGGAAGCTGGATAAGCAAGGGGGAGAAATGAATAGAAGGTTATGTTGATGGGGTGAGATGAAGAGGGATGGGAGAAGGCTCGTGTGGAGCATAAATGTCACCACAGGCCAGTTGGGCCGAATGGCTGTAAATTCTGTGTAACTCGATGTGGCCTGTTCAACACCCTAGTTCAAGGCTGTCAGGACTTAACTGGTTCTATTCAGGCTGCTCTCACACTGACCAGTAGGCCTAACTGAGTCTGTGCCCAACACTAGTGGGGTGCACGGAATGGGCACAGAGGTCACTGCTTCTGGTGGCGGTGGCAACGTATCTGGCAATGATGCAGATCGGCCCAATGCCAGCACAGTGAGAGAGAGAGGGCCTGGTCTGGATCCTGCAGACAATGTGTACACTAGTGGCATGGTGACCAGAAGGTAGGTCCTTTACAGCAGCGGAGTTTTACAGAGGGGAGTGGTGCGGATGGGAGCAGATGGGCAGAAACACTGGAAGATCTTGGGTAATGCTTGGCCACTTCTGCACCCCACCCCGCCTCCCCCCCTTTCACAGCAATGTGGCAGGGTCCACTGCTGGCAGGCAGATCAGGATCATTGGAGGGGAATCGCAGCAGTCACACTTGAGACAGAGTTTTGATGGAACGGCTCCCCACCCAATTTTATTTGCCATTACACTGCCCTGCCTCAAAAACGGGAATTTTAGTAAAAGGTAAATCTGGGGCCCAAAGGATCATTTTGTTTTAATATTCGTTCATGGGATGTGGGCGTCACTGGCGAGGCCGGCATTTATTGCCCATCCCTAATTGCCCCTCGAGAAGGTGGTGGTGAGCCGCCTTCTTGAACCGCTGCAGTCCGTGTGGTGAAGACGCTCCCACAGTGCTGTTAGGGAGGGAGTTCCAGGATTTTGACCCAGCAACGATGAAGGATCGGCGATATACTTCCAAGTCAGGATGGTGTGTGACTTGGAGGGGAACTTGGAGGTGGTGGTGTTCCCATGCACCTGCTGCCCTTGTCCTTCTAGGTGGAAGAGGTCGCGGTCTTGGGAGGTGCTGCCAAAGAAGCCTTGGCGAGTTGCTGCAGTGCATCTTGTAGATGGTACACACTGCAGCCACGGTACGCCGGTAGTGGAGGGAGTGAATGTTTAAGGTGGTGGATGGGGTGCCAATCAAGCGGGCTGCTTTGTCCTGGCTTGAGTGTTGTTGGAATTAAGATTAAGATTCAAAGCACAAAGCACTTAAAACAAAATTAAACAGTGAGTAGCATTAATAATTATGGAGCGATATGATATCGTGGAAGTACAGTGGTGATGGGGAATATGGGGTCAGATGCTGAGCTCAGGATCAGATGGGACAGCTAGTTTTGTAGTGGCAGCGTTTACTGAAGATGGGAACTGGGTAGAAACTATGAAGAACAGCTAAATGGACCGGAGTTAACAATCACGAGCGGTAGTTGTCAGAACTGACAATTGAGTGGGCTGAGTGGCAGACTCAGAGCTGAGCGCTGGCAACCAAAACTCTTTGGGAGTTCAACATCCCACCAATCAGTCAGTCAGTCACTCAGTCAGTCCATTTGAGAATTGACTCTAAATTGAATAATGAATGAAAAAGGACAACTGAATTAGTCACTCAAATTAATTTGTTTCAAGCCTGAATTTCATTATTAATTTACCAATTGCTTTAATAATTTACTTTCGGCTTCCATTTAATTACCACGTAGGGAGTAGACTTTGTAAATCAAGAGTGGACAACCAGCCTTGTGCAAAGAATGTCACCTAAAGCAAACTTTATTGAACTGTCGCATTTACATTCAGCATCTGCAAAGGTTCAGAGTTTCCCGGAGACCTGTGGCGGTCAGGTTGGGGCCGGTAGAATGGCACAGTCCCAGGAAATTTTGACATGGTGCAGGTTCCTGGGAATGTTGTACTCTTGTCGAAATGGCGAACAATTAATCATCGTGTCAGGCCCAGAAATTCGGGTCCCCGCGGGTGAGTACGCGCTGTGTACTCACCCGTAGGGCCACCAGAAGTGCCAGTTTCGCGCATGCACTGCGCGTGCACGGGAAACCGGAACTTCCGGTCTCGTGAAGGAAGGGGTTCGCGGGTCAACCGCAGTGCGCGGGAGAGGCAGCGCGCACGCAGCGAACTTCGGCTTTTTTTACAGGTTTCTCCGTGCGGGTAAGTCCCCAGCAGCTGCGCGGGGAAAAAAGCAGGCGCAAGGCCTGCTTTTAACAAGGTAAGAGGTGAATTAAGTAAAATTGAAACATTTTTTCCACAGGTTTATCATTTTTAAATACTTTAAAGAAAGGTAAGTTTATTTTTAGCCCCATTAAAAACTTTAATAAATTTTTTCAAAAATTTAAATTTTTGTTTAAAACAGTTAACTTATGTAATTTATAGTTATTTTAAAAATGTGATGTTTTAAAAAAATTATTTGAAGTTTTAGTGAGGTTTTGGGGCCGAACTCTATTCATAGATTTGACAGGTCTTCCTGTCAAATCTATGAATGGAGATTCCCTGCTCCGATTGGCTCCCCATGACCACGTGATCCCAGGGGACAGTGCGAACTAGTTGCGCCCTGGGATACGCAAGCACTGCACGCCGGCAGCTGGAGGAGGCCCAGGATCGGAATCCCACGCGGGCCCACAGCACAACGGCAGGCGCGCTAGGTAAGTGCACCCGCTATGCTTGCACCCGCGGGAAGCCTCCGACCCGAATTTCTGGGATGGCTCCGCCCCCCCCCCACCCCATTAAAATCAATGCCGATTGTGAATGTGTTGCAGGCACGCTACTTTAATCACTTAAAGAATGGCGCTGGGGGGCTTTATAACTTTAGTTAGTTATGCCACAATTCATTAAAATGCGTGCAACCAGGTGTTGTTTTGGTCTTTAGACTCTTAGGGGGAGAAATTCCCCGAGAGGGCCACTTGGGGCGCTAAGTCAAAAATGTTTGAAAAGATAGCGCCTGGGTGCTAACCTTTTCAAACATTTGAGAAATTCCCTCTTTTTGCTCCTAAATCAAGCGCTCCGCTTGCCTCTTGGAGCGCAAGAGGTGGGGAATGTCCAGATCCGGGGCGATGTGCTCAGCAGCGCCACTCGTGGCCACGCGTGGCGCTGCCGCGTTGCAGGGGCTCTTCCCTCAGTTAAAGGGAAGCTGCGAGCTCTGCATTTTTTTGGGGGGGGGCATCTGACGGAGCACCGGGGGGGTGAGGCGGGGGCGCGCAATCAGCCCAGCACTCAAGCTGAAGGGTGGACTGACGGCTTTATTTTAAATGAGGCCCCGGGAGTCAAAATGGCTCGGGTCTCACGCTAAACGCTCCACGCTGGCAGGAAGATGGGGGGGGGGGCTGCGGGGTGTGGGGTTAGGGGTTTCCCTCCCGCTCCGCTCCGCACCCACCTCTTGAGCTCACATCGCCCGCCCCCCCGGACACCAGCCCAACCGCATTAATCTAGAGCCAATGGGACTCACACACAGGCACATTCTCAGCATGGAAATAGTCAGGAGCGTGCAGGGCATAGGTCCTGCCCCTTGCAAGGCAGGTTTGGTTATGGAAATATTTGCCATGTCATTGAGCAGTCATAGTTGCCAACCGCCCTGTTTCCGCACAGATGATCAGCACCTCCAGCCCCACCCGTTCGCGCCCCCTTCTCCCGCCCCCGTCCCCCCCAACACAATTACCACAGCCTGGGACAGAAAATACCTGATTCTGGAGAAGGCCGCACTTGCCCCATAAGCCACCATGCTTACCTTGGCCGCTCGTGTTGTCGCAGCGCGCGTTGGGAAAAAAGCACAAATAGGCTGCCGGTTTGCACTCTCGGAACACCCGCCAATCGCAAGGTTTAAGTTCGCCCGCCATCGATCGCGTCCAGCTGCTCCCTTTATGGCCAAAAAAAACTGTTTTGTAGCCGGGGCTAGCGCGAGTCACACTCGACGCTCCCTCTCATTTTTCTTCCGTGCGCGGTCCCTTTAAGCGGCTGCGCGGCCCATTCTAGTTTTCGCGCGCGTGTGGTTTATTTCATTTAAAAGCCGGTGGGCGGCCTGTGTGGGATCTCTGGACCGCTGCGCGGCCGCGTGACTGCGCAGCTCAGCGGAAACGTTGGTCACAATGGCCGTAATTTCCGATAGGAGGCTTCCTGCGTGCGGAGGTTTCCTATCGGAAAAAAATCTACGCTCTTACCCGAGGGCTCCCGAGGTCCGGACACTCCGATCCTGGGCCTCTCTACAGTCGACATGCGCAGGGCCCACGTATCCCAGGGGGCGCATGCGGTTCGCCAACGTCCCTGGGATCATGTGGGCCATGGGGAGCCAATAGGAGAAGGGAATCCCCCTTCATACACTTGACAGATAGACCTGTCAAATATATGAATGGGGATCACCCCAAAAAACACGGTAAAACATTAAATAATTTTTTTAAAAAACCATCACGTTTTTAAAATGAGTTAAAATTACATTAAATTAAATATTTTAAACAAAAATTTTATTTTTGGAAAAAAAGTAATAATTTTTTTTACAGGGCTAAAAATAAACTTACCTTTTTAAAAAATATTTTAAAATTATAAATGAGTGAAAAAAATTTTTTTTTAACTTGTTTAAACTGCTGGTAAAAACAGGCTTTACTCCTGCTTTTACCAGGCGTAAGATTTCTAAGGGTTTTCAGCGGGCGGAGGTCCTGCAGAAAGCAGAACTCTCCCCCCCCCCCCCGCAGAGACCCTTCTCCAGGGCAGGCGTCCGATCTGTCAAGAGCATTCTTGACAGATCGGAAATGCCGGTTTTCAGCGCATGCGCTTTGTATGCCTGAAACCGGCATTTCCGATGTCCCTATGGGAGTGTACACAGCTCGTACCCACCCGTAGGCATCGGAAATATGGGCCAATATCGCTGTCTCCATTCGCGCATTAAGCGTGCGACTGAATTCTTGGTCCATATAAGGAAATACCTTATCTGCTATGCCACTAAAACGGATGGGAAAGGGCGGGGGCTGGCGGGGGGGGTCTTGCCTTGGGAATTAAGAATATAAGTGATATTTGGCAAACCTGATACATTTCACAGTAACATATGTAGTGTCTCAGGAAGGTTGGCCAGTAACATACTACAGTAAACTCTTGTTTAAACGGCACTTAACCATCCGGAATTCTTTAATAACCGGCAAAATAGATAACCGGTAATCTTGACGAATCCATCCAACACTCGTTTTGCCGAGTCCGAGTTTCCCGCGGTGGCCGAGTTAGTCAGTGGTTTTTATTTTTGTTTGTGTTAAAAATTGCCTACCTCTCTGTCATCCAGAATTTTTCATCAACCGGCACCATCCTGGTCCCATAGGTGCCGAATAAGAAGGAGTTTACTGTACTTGCTGTTGACGGAAAATATATTCTCATATTAATGTAATGCGGTGATGGTTCGTGCACCTCAATGGCGGCGATTTGGCAACGTACATTCTCAGCTGGATTGCAGTCATCTCACTGGAAGGTGAACAAGCTGCTTTTATTGGTTCAGGCTGACCTCTAGTGAGTGATTTTTGCCTTACCAACAGCCAAAAGGCAGCAACAGATACTGGGAGAGATCGAAGGTATTCAGTGAGAAATGAGGGAACGGACCACAAGAAGAGAGATTGGGATTTCAGGGAGGCCCTCCAGGTAGCAGCAGAGCACCAAGTATACAGGGGCAGCAATCATGGTCATTAGCTGTTAGCTTTACTAGCATGATCCTAGAACTGAGAGGATCCAACTATCAGGAAAGATCGAACAGGCTAAGGGCTCTTTTCTCTAGAAAGGAGAAGACTGAGAGGTGACCTGATGGAGGTCTTCAAGATTATGAAAGGGTTTGATAGGGTAGACGTAGAGAAGATGCTTAGACTTCTGGGCGAGACCAGAACTAGAGGCCATAAATATAAGATAGTCACTAATAAATCCAATAGGGAGTTCAGGAGAAATTCTTTATTCAGAGAGGGGATAGAATGTGAAACTCGCTACCACAGGGAGTAGTTGAGGTGAATAGCATCGATGCATTCAACGAGAAGCTAGATAAGCACATGAGGGAGAAAGGAATAGAAGGATATCTTGATGAGTTTGATGAAGAGGGGTGGGGCATAAACACCGGCACGGACCAGTTGGGCCGAATGGCCTGTTTCTGTGCTGTAAATACTTTGTAATAGTGCCGCAAGTGCGCAAGGCAAGAGAAGGGCTTGTTCCATGCGTTATCCACTGGTAGGAGCGGCGGGGAATAGAATGCAAGGCCGGGGGGTGGGGGGGGGGAGGGGGGTGGTGGGGGAGGTGGGGGGGTGGTGGAGGAGGTGCGGGGGGGGGGAAGCTGAAAGAGGAAGAGGTCAGGATGACAGTGAAAGAGTGGACAGTGATTGGGGGGCAGGGCAATGTCTCAGTGAATTGTTCCTGAAAAAGCTAGAGTGCTTTGGGAATTGCAGAATGTAATCCCAAAACACTAATAGAATGACAGAAATTCAGGGCACAGAAAGAGGCCATTCGGCCCATTGTGTCTGTGCCGGCCAAAAAAGAGCTATCCAGCCCAATCCCACTTTTCATCTCTTGGTCCGTAGCCCTGTAGGTTTCGGCACTTCAAGTGCATATCCAAGTACTTTTAAAATGCGATGAGGGTTTCTGCCTCTACCACCCTTTCAGGCAGTGAGTCCCAGACCCCCACCACCCTCTGGGTGAAAAAAGTTCTCCTCAACTCCCCTCTAATCCTTCTACCAATTACTTTAAATCTATGCCCCACTGGTTATTGACCTCTCTGCTAAGGGAAATGGATCCTTCCTATCCACTCTATCTAGGCCCCTCAAAAATCCTAAAATACAATTGTACTGAAAAAGAATGTAAATAATTCAGTCACCTTGGTTCTAGGTCTTTATTAAGCGCTATTTTCAGTTGTATGCTTCTTTTGTTGAATTGGCAGCTTTTCTGAAGCGGTTTGTCAGTGTTTCCGAGTTTTCTAGGTTGCCATGTATAACTGCTGCCTTTCCTTTCTCAATACAACCTTCACAAAATCTGGCCCGCAGGTCAAATTTAACAGGATGTGCCCACTTAATGCAATTGACTACAGGTGAGGATGGATAGTTACAACCTTTCGAAGGCTTCAAGTCTATTCTTTTTATATTTGTCGGCCTTTGCCACAAGACTGAGGGGGCGAATCGCTCGGCAACAATAAAGTGGAAGGACACGCAACGTGAACCCTTAAATATAGTCATCGGGTAAGCGATGGGATGGAACAGCTTACCTGCTTGTACTGTTTGATGGCAGTCAAAATACTTTGAAGGCAAGACATTTACAGGGCTATGGGGAAAGAGCGGGGAGAGTGGGACTAATTGGATAGCTCTACCAAAGAGCCGGCACAGGCACGATGGGCCGAATGGCCTCCTTCTGTGCTGCATCATTCTAGGAGATGGGTGCAAGGAGTGTTGCAGTGTTTGCCAATTCAGGGCAGCATCTCAGAGGGTAACAGTGCAGCATTCTTGGCAATCAGCCTCATTGTTGTGTGCAGGTCCTGGAAACAGATACTGAGGAATACAGCACACTTTAAGGTATGATAGCAAAATACTGCGGATGCTGGAAATCCGAAATAACAACAGAAAACGCTGGAAAAACTCAGCAGGCGAGGCAGCATCCATGGAGAGAGCAACAGTGTTAACGTTTCAGGTCGAAGACCTTTCGTCAGAACTGGAAAAAAGCAGGAAATGAAATAGATTTAAAGCAAGGACAATGCTGGGAAAAGGGGGAGGGGATGAAAGAACAAAAGGGAAGGTCAGTGGTGGGATAGAAAGCAGGAGAGATTAAGAGACATAAAGAGATAATCAAGGCAAGAGGAGGTGGTAATGTGACAGGTAGAGGCTAGATGAAGTGTGAACTGGTTTGGCAGAAGGAAGGACAGCTGCCAGCTTCTGGGAGGGAAAAAAAGGCCAAACAAAAGGGTGGTATGTCGCACGGTAAGGCTATCTGGCAGTGCCATATTTTGGGTAGAAAGCGGAGTTCAATTTCTGTATTATCGATTGAGGTTTTTAGGATGTTGAAAGGATTTGATAGAGTAAGAAGGGAGAAACTTTTTCTGCTGGTGGGAGGGCGTCCAGGACAAGGGAACATAACCTTAAAGTTAGGGCCAGGCCATTCAAGAAAGAAGTTAGGAAACACTTTTTTACGCAAAGAAGTGTGGAACTCTCTCCCACAGTAGATGCTGGGGCTCAATTAATAATTTTAAATCTGAGATCGATAGACTTTTGTTAGCCAAGGGTATTAAGGGATCTGGAGCCAAGGCGGGTGGGTGGAGTTAAGATACAGATCAGCCATGATCTCATTGAATGGTGAAACAGGCTCGAGGGGCTGAACGGCCTCCTCCTGTTCCTGTAAAATGGTAGAGTGACGCGCTCGCTGTTGGTGGATTCCTCACACACGCACATTTTCGCGTGAGGAGGTGGGTACCACTTGCCTTATAACGCGGCTGAAATATATTTTTGGAAGCTGCCGACTTTTCATAGAAAAGCAATATTCTCATTCGGCATCCCTCACATTATTTACTTTGTCGCACTTGGACTGTCCAATTGGAGTTGTACTCGTCGGTGCTGGAACAATGTGATCGACGGGCAACCGGACGGATGCTGAAATCCACGGGCAGGTGCGTGGGACGGTGTAGCCACACGACTATTATGTATCTGCCGTAAGGCTGTGTCTGTCTTCGGAGATGCTAGCATGGTGGTTATGTTGCTGGACTAATAATCCAGAGTAATACGACTTCAAATCCCAACCACGGCAGCTGGGGAATTTAAATTCACCTAAATTAATCTGGAATAAAAAGCTGGTATCAGTAACGGTGACCATGAAACTACGGGATTGTCGTAGATAAACCCATCTGGTTCACCAATGTCCTTTAGGGAAGGAAATCTGTCGTCCTTACCCGGTCTGGCTGATATGTGACTCCAGACCCACAGCAATGTGGTTGACTCTTAAATGCCCTTAACCAGCCTAGCCAGACACTCAGTTGTGCCAAACCACTACAAAGAAGTATCGCGGACTGCAGCGGTTCAAGAAGGCGGCTCACCACCGCCTTCTCAAGGGCAATTAGGGATGGGCAATAAAAGCTGGCCTTGCCAGCGACGCCCACATGAATGAATATTAAAAAAGACATGTTCCGAATGGAACAGGTGAGTGCCAGTCAGCAAGCAGCAGGGGCTGGGGTGCCGGATCAGCTGCGTGGCAAATGCGTGCATTAAAATCCAACTGTGGGGTATCGACGGGGGCACCTTCACTAATTGTGGGAACTCTTAGCAGCAGCGACTCCACACTGATTTCTGGCCATAAGTGGGGAGGAAGTGAAAGCTTTTTGACCCCAATATTGACCCCGTTATATACATACGAGCAGGGATAGGTTATGCTTGAACTGTATAAAACGCTAGTCAGGCCACAGCTGGAGTACTGCGTACAGTTCCGGTCACCACATTATAGCGAAGATGGATTGCACTAGAGAGGGTGCAGAGGAGATTTACGAGGATGTTGCCAGGATTGGAGAATTTTAGCTATGAGGAAAGATTGGACAGGCTGGGGTTGTTTTTCTTTGGAACAGAGGAGGCTGAGGGCAGACTTGATTGTCAAACGCCTTCCGAAAACCCATGTCGACAACATCCATTGCAGTCCCTTCATCAATCCTCTCTGTCACTTCATCAAAAAATTCAATTAGATTAGTCAAACACGACCTGCCTTTTACAAATCCATGTTGGCTCTCCTTAATTAGCTTAAACCTCTCCAAATGCCCGTTAATTTTTTCCTTGATTATTGTTTCTAAAACTTTACCCACCACTGATGTTAAACTGACCGGCCTGTAGTTACTAGGATTGTCCTTACACCCTTTCTTGAACAATGGTGTCACATTTGCCACTTTCTAATCCTCAGGCACCTCCCCTGCATCTGGGTAAGATTGGAAAATTATGGCAAGCCCTTCCGCTCTCTCCTCCCCCAATTCCCTTAGCAACCTGGGATGCAAGCCATCTGAACCAGGTGGCCTGTCCACTCTAAGCATACCCAGCCTTTCTAGTACATCCTGTCTATTAATTTTCACCCCTTCCATTGCTTCTAACTTTTCCACTTCTACCGATATTTTGTCAGCGTCCACCTCCTTAGTAAACACCGATACAAAGTACTCATTGAGTATTCTAGCCTTGCCCTGCGTCTCTAAGCATATATCACCTTCTTTGTCTCTAATAGGCCTCACCCTACCTCTTACTACCCGCTTACTGTTTACATGCCGGTAGAAGATTTTTGGGTTCCCTTTTATGTTAACCGCCATTCTACTCTCTTTGCTAATCTTATTTTCATCTTCACATCCCCTCTCAACTTATTGTATTTGGTCTGGTTCTCCCTTGAAGAATTCACCTGACATGCATCATACACCCTCTTTATTTGTTTCATCATCTTCTCTATCTCCCTCGTCATCCAAGGAGCCCTTGCTTTGGTTCCCTTACCCTTCCCTCTTGTTGGAATGTACCTAGCCTGTACTTGGAACATCTCCTCCTTAAAGATCACCCATTGTTCCGTTACAGTTTTTCCTGTCAGTCTTTGGTTCCATTTTACCCTGGCTAGATCCTTTCACATCCCATTGAAGTTAGCCCTATTCCAGTTTAGAAGTTCCACTCTAGATTGTTCCTTGCTCCTCTCCATTGCTAAGCTTAATCTTATGATACGATGATCACTCGATATGAGGACAGGTGACCAAAACTTGGTCAAAGAGGTAGGTTTTAAGGAGTGTCTTAAAAAGGAGAGAGAAGGGGAGAGGTTTAGGGAGGGAATTCCAGAGCTTAGGGCCCAGGCAGCTGAAGCACGGCCGCCAATGGTGGAGCGATTAAAATCCGGGGATGCGCAAGATGCCAGAATTGGAGGAGAGCAGAGATCTGGCAGGGTTGTGCGGCTGGAGGAGATAGGGAGGGGCGAGGCCATGGAAGGATTTGAAAACAAGGATGAGAATTTTAAAAATCGAGGCGTTGCCTGTCCGGGAGCCTATGTAGGTCAGCGAGCACAGGGGGTGATGGGCGAACAGGACTTGGTGCGAGTTAGGACACGGGGCAGCTGAGTTTTGGATGAGCTCAAGTTTAAGGAGGGTGGAAGATGGGAGGCCGGCCAGGGGAGCGTTGGAATATTTGAGTCTTCCCTAGAGTACGCCCAGCGCCCAGTTTCAGAGAGTAGACTGATGAATTTGAATTTCTTCAATTTGATGGAACTGCATTAAAGTACTATGGAGTTACAATGCACGTTACCTTCTCAATTACATCGCATGCTTGCCAGTAATCCTGTTTCAGTAGATACAGGTTCAATATTTAATCAGTCCTAAAGCCCTTGTGAAATTGCCAATTAATCTGTCTCTCTAGCTCTCTTCCACACGCCCTCTTTGATTTCGCATCATTTACAATAACCTTGAACTGTCGGTACCACAGATGTCTTAGAACTAGATGGAGCCTCCTGCCGCGGGTTTATTGGTGTTCCATGCCGTGACAAGTTCATTTTCACTCTACCAGGCCAAGGGTTAGATCTTGACTTGGTGCGACAGCGTAAAACGGCTCAGAGTGAATCAGCAGCCCCGCTTTACATCTCTCTCCACTTTTGTCGAAGTCAATTGAAATAAAATAAAAAGGGAGAGGGGTAAAAAAAGGGGCTGCCGACTCGCTATCGCCCGTTTCGCGCTGTCGGACACAGTGTCAAAAAATAAAAAGTCCGTCGACAGAGGTCGTTGGCCTAGAAATTGCGGTGGGAAGGCGTACCTCCGCAGCGTGCCTCCGGCCCCGCGAAACATTCGGGAAATTGCCCGCTGGCGCCCAGGCTGCGGAGAGTTGCAGTCTCGGGCCTCGAGGCGGAGGGCAGCGGAATGGCCCACGGACAAGCCGCCAGTTCAAGCGGAAATCTCGCGGGGCATTCCAAAGGGATTGCGACGGCGTACTCAGAGTGCGCCGTCACGGACGCCGCAACTTCAGGGCCGTAGTGTTAATCCACGCAGGCGACCGGCACTAGAATTAGGCGGAAAGTTACCTCTGGTTTACAATTCGCTTCACCTATAGGACGAATCTTCCATGTTGATATTTTTAAACAGGAATTTGTTCACGTTCGGCGCATTCGACAGGTCTGCGCCCACAGATTCTGGGAGCCCCGCTCCGCTGTGAGAAGTTTGACCCATCGGCACCATGCCACTTTGTCGGGGTGGGCGAGGACCGATGGAAAACGTTTTTTTTTGCGGCCGGTTGCCCTTCCAACGAATGGCTGTGCCATTTCCTCGAAGGCAGTTGATCTCGGAGATTGATGGTTATCGGGATTCGGCACCGTGGGGACCACCTGCAGCTGCGAATGGCGAGTGCGGCCGCTTACCATGCTTACCAATGGGTGGAACCGGCGGCATTTCTGGGGGAGCCTGGCATCCTGCTTCGACAGTCAATATCGGGCTATTCCACTGTGGGGGCATCAGAGCTTGGAAGAACTGCGACATACGGAATGGATTCCTTATAGAGGACCCCCACAGTACAACCTGAAGGATCAACCCTTCCTTGCAAACAGTGGACATAAGAACATAAGAAATAAGAGCAGGAGTCGGCCATACGGCCCCTCGAGCCTGCTCCGCCATTCAGTAAGATCATGGCTGATCTTCGACCTCAACTCCACTTTCCCACCCGATCTCCATATCCCTTGTTTCCATGGACAACCATCAACCGCCTCAGAACCGGTCATGGTCGATGCTGCCACCTTCTCCATAAGATGGAAGATTAAAGCGTCCCCATCATGCGACTGTGGAGCTCCTAATCAGATCCTGGAGCACATCATCGAGCACTGCCCTCAGAGGAAACTCGCAGGCAGCCTACAAGATATCCACGCTGTTACACCGGAGGCTTTGGCTTTGACATTTGATTTGATTTGCTACTGCCACACGAAAGAAGAAGAGGAGCTGAATGTGATCCTGCCCTCATACGTTTCCTATATTACAACAGTGACCACACTTCAAAAAGTACTTCATTGCCTGTGAAGCGCTTTGGGACGTCCTGAGGTTGTGAAAGGCGCTATAGAAATGCAAGTCTTCCTTTTCTTTCTCTGTTCCCGCAGTCCTCTTCCTGGCACCTACCTTTTATTTCAGCTTGCAGACACGCGCTACCCAAATTGCTTACTTTCTTTTTCCTTTCACACTTACGCATTTTTCCCATCGTGGAATGCTAAATAGTGATCGGAACCTTGACCGTTGCCTTTCTCTGTTCTTAAGATGGGGGAAATAAGGCAAACTGGCCAAAATCAGCTCAATTAGCAAAGCTTGGGGGCTCACGTCACTTCTTCAAAGTTTTCTTCATCTTTGATGTTGCCAGGACTGGAGAATTTTAGCTGTGGGGATAGATCGGATCGGCTGGGGTTGTCTTCTTTGGAACAGAGGAGGCCGAGGGGAGGTTTAATTGAGATGTATAAAATTATGAGGGGCCTAGGTAGAGTGGATAGGAAGGACCTATTCCCCTTAGCAGCGAGGTCAATAACCAGGGAGCATAGATTTAAAGGAATTGGTAGAAGGATTAGAGGGGAGTTGAGGAGAACTTTTTTCACCCAGAGGGTGGTGGGGGTCTGGAACTCACTGCCTGAAAGGGTGGCAGAGGAAGAAACCCTCATCGCATTTAAAAAGTACTTGGATATGCACTTGAAGCACTGTAACCTGCAGGGCTACGGACCAAGAGCTGGAAAGTGGGATTAGGCTGGAGAGCTCTTTGTCTACCGGCACAGACACGATGGGCCGAATGGCCTCCTTCTGTGCCGTAAATTTCTATGATTCTATGATCTTGGGTTGTCCCCCACACGGGTTAAATTCATAGGTTGCCTTCATAAATCATGCAAACATGGTTAAAATAGTTTTAATAAGACCTTGCTGGCAATTAGAGGTGCTAATGGAGCCTTTTATACTGTAAGGTGTCTCTCAGTTTGCTTTTCTACCTTCATCAAAGCCATCATGCATCATTATAGCATTAGTAGAAACTAGTTATTAACTAATACATACTCAGGGTAATTGGTTAATTTTAGTTGAAATGTTGCCAGGATAATTGCTCTTCTATTGTTCAATTGCGCACGCTAACAGGAATCTTGTAACAAAGCCACGGTCTCGAAATCCCCAGCCATTACTATTAGTTGCTGTGCCTGACCTTCTGTTCTTGACCAAGAGGGGCTTAAAGTGGCCACGTTCTTCATAGCTCGATCAGGCGGTATTGCATGGTTGAGGTCGTGGATTTCTCCATTGATGCCCCCCACAGACTGCACACCCCCGCGAAGAGTGTCTCATCTCCTGACTCCCCAAAGGCTTTCCTCCATCTACAAGGCACAAATCAGGAGTGTGATGGTGACACTTGCCTGGATGAGTGCAGCTCCAACAACACTCAAGAAGCTCGACACCATCCAGGACAAAGCAGCCCGCTTGATTGGCACCCCATCTACCGCCTTAAACATTCACTCCCTCCACCACCAGCGCACCGTGGCTGCAGTGTGTACCATCTACAAGATGCACTGCAGCAACTCGCCAAGGTTTCTTCGACAACACCTCCCAAACCCGCGACCTCTTCCACCTAGAAGGACAAGGGCAGCAGGTGCATGGGAACACCACCACCTCCAAGTTGCCCTCCAATTCACACACCATCTTGGAAATATATTGGCCGTTCCTTCATCGTCGCTGGGTCAAAATCCTGGAACTCCCTCCCTAACAGCACTGTGGGAGCACCTTCACCACACGGACTGCAGCGGTTCAAGAAGGCGGCTCACCACCACCTTCTCAAGGGCAATTAGGGATGGGTAATAAATGCTGGCCTTGCCAGCGACGCCCACATCCCAGGAATGAATAAAAAAAAGACTCCATGAAGGTGCGACGATCAGAGTGCAGCCACATATAGAGAGCGGAACTTGACTAGCATGAGCAAGGTAGCATTTTGTACGGTGAATGTACAAGGGATATTTAAAGAAGTTTCTTCTTCAAACAAATGTACAGCTAGTTGAGCGGCATTGGCTATCTAAACCTAGAAATGACCATTGACAAGAGTAGCAGCGGCATGCTTAACATTCCTCAGTCTAATATCTTACGTGAACTGACACCTGTTTTAAAGTTGAGGACAGAGGATTGTCCCATGGATGCATAGTTTGAAAGGCGGAATTACAGGGAGCTCGAAAATGCACCAAATAGTATCAAAAAACATTTCTTTGGAAGGGGTGGGGGTGGGGCGGGGGGGGCCGGTTGGAGAGCGGACATGACCACAGACCCCGCTAGAAAATAAATATGGTGCGCTCACAACGTCATTTCGACAATCAACCACAGCTGCAAACTGATCTTTGGTATACTTTTTGTCTTCTTCCCCCCCAGCTGCAATAAAAGCAATGGAATGTTGGATATAGTTGCAGCCAATGTTCCCTTTAATTTTTTTTTTGGGGGGTTGCTCGGCCCCTTTAAGGGGCTGCGTGGCCCATTCAGAATGCCGCGCGTGCACGGTTTTACCCATTTAATAGCCGGTGAGCCGGCTGCGCGGGAGAGCCTAGGCGCTGCGCTGCCACGCAACTTAAAGGGAACATCGCTTGCAGCCCAGGTCATGACTGGGAACTGCGCCTGGACGTGATGGCAAGGCTTGCCTGTTCCTGAGAGAGCTCTGCTGTCGGGAGTATAACTCCTGGTAGGGGCACCCAAGCCAGACAAGTCAAAAGGTCGGCGTCCTTTGTTTACCGACCCTTCTCCCACTGGAAAGAATTTCTCCTTATTTACTCCAGTGGTTTTGAACGCCTCCATTAAATCTCCCCTTAGCCTGCTCTGCTCGAAGGAGAACAAACCCAGCTTCTCTAGTCTCGGCACGTAACTGATGAATTGGCTATTATGGAGAGAATATTTCTTCCCTTCCCCTAAGATCAGGCCAAGAGAAACGTTTCTTAAAACACTTTGTGCAAACATGTCGATGCACATTTCGGTCACTTTCCGAGTCTGTGCTGGCCGCGAGGGGCCTCGTCCACTGACCGCCCGTTTGGAACTTGGTTCTGTGCGCCACTCTCGGTCGTCCAACTTTTATTTTAACCGAGGAGAAATTGGTGGCGTGCGCTACTGCTTTATACACAATACACGGAAGCAGCTCTCTTTCTGGTCCCGGCTAGAGTCAAATGAGTTTCGTGCAGAAAAAAAAAGCAGATTGCAGAATTTGCAATAAGTTCATCATTTTGATTATTTCCCCAAAGAATATTATCAATAGCTATCAAACGTGTCTGCCAATGAAACCTTACTCCCCACCCTGCCCCGCCACACATAGTTGTGTTTTACATTTCTATTGCTGCAGCCAGGTGAATTTTTCTGCCGACCTTCACTGCAGTTCCTGTTGGAATCTGTCCAGGAGGTGCTGTTGTTCTACAGTATTCATGCTGAGGCACTGAAGTGCAAGCACTTGAGAATAAGGAGGTGGAACTTCTGCTATGTTTGCAGAGATGGAGGGGAATATTTCTGTATCCCATGTGCACCTGTCTGAATGAGGTCATCCCATATTAGCCCCCACTATTGGTTGAGTTCATTGTACATTGATCCCACTAGTTGATGGTACAAGGACTAGGGGACACAGATTTCAGGTTAAGGGCAAGAGATACAGGGGGGGATGTGAGGGAAAACTTTTTTACGCAGCGAGCGGTGAGGATCTGGAATTCGCTGCCGACGGAAGTGGTGGAGGCGGAGACACTCAATGTTTTCAAGGGGAGACTGGATAGGCACTTGAGGGAAATAAACTTGCAGGGCTACAGGGATAGAGCGGGGGAATGGGACTGACTGGATTGCTCTACAGAGAGCCGGCACGGACTCGATGGGCGGAATGGCCTCCTTCTGTGCCGTTAGTACACTATGGGGGAAAAATTCGGTTGCTTTGTGCCTCCCGTTAGCGCCCTAAGAGGGTGCTAACGGGGCGCAAAGCAACTAGCGCCCGGGCGCGGTGCCACCAACGCCTCCCGCGAAATTCAGCGGGAGGTTAGAGGCGGCGGTAACCGTTAGCGCCCCGCTGCGCTGCGCCGCCGGCGATGGTGTCATCGCCGTGCGCAGTGCCCCACTCGTGCGCCGGCCACGATCATCAGTAGCACCCCCTGACTTACCGCCGGACGCTATGTCCGACGGGGTCGGGGGGCCTACCTGCAGCCGGGGCGGCGCTATTTAAAGGCGAGTTGCCGGGCGGCCATTTTTGTTGCTGGCCGCCTGCCAGCACCTGCCCCTGTTGCCGTCCCCGGCCTCCTCTTCAGCCTCCCCGCGGAGTGCCGGCTGCGCTCCGTGAACCCGACACTTCTCTTGAGTGCCGGACTCTTTTGCTGGCACTCCGATCCCTGGTCACCCAGCTGGGCCCCGGGTCGCGCTGCGCAAGGCCCCTCCCCTTTAAGAAGGGGAGGAAGGCCTGCAAAACCGCGGCGCGACGTGCCGCGATATTCTCTCGCAGCGCCCCAAGAGGGAGGCGGGGCACTTCC
The DNA here is from genome assembly GCA_030390025.1 of Squalus acanthias. Lineage (NCBI taxonomy): Eukaryota > Metazoa > Chordata > Chondrichthyes > Squaliformes > Squalidae > Squalus > Squalus acanthias. Next base: position 6,014,500 of record CM059428.1, read on the forward strand.
AGTAGCGCCCCGCTTCCCTCTTGGGGCGCTACTGATGAATTTTGGCCACGGGGGCGCTAATTTTTTCGGGGTGCTAAAAGTAGCGCCCCGGCGAAGTTAGCACCCCAAAGGGGGCGTGACTCAATTTTTCCCCCTATGACTCTATGCACAGTCAAAGCCTGATCTGAGCTCATCAGAGGGAGCTCCTGCAATTGGTGAAGAAGGGTTTTGATGCACAAGTGCAACATTTTGAAGGGCTGCACCATGCATTCGAAGGGAGGGTCACTTGCTGCTCCAGAAAAGGCAATACAGGCTATGACTCTTAAAGCTGTGACCCTTAAAGCTGTGACCTCTTAAAGCTGTGACCTCTTAAAGCTGTGACTCTTAAAGCTGTAACTCTTAAAGCTGTGACCTCTTAAAGCTGTGACTCTTAAAGCTGTGACCTCTTAAAGCTGTGACTCTTAAAGCTGTGACCTCTTAAAGCTGTGACCTCTTAAAGCTGTACTAAAACCACAACAAGGGAAAAACTACAGTTTACAGATTTGGATGCAGAGCTGTTGTAGCAGCAAAGAAGAGTTGTCCTATTTGGCATTCCATAGGCACCTTCCTCACAGGAGAGGATTGAAGAGTGTGTCTGAAGATAGGTCACAAATGACATTCCCTTTGACCATGACCGTGATGCATTATCCCTCCTCATCCCCCTGGAATATTTCATCAGTCTTTGACACAGTCGATCTTGCCGTCCTACTCTAACACCTCTCCCCTTCTGTCCAGCTCAGTGGGACTGCCCTTGTGTGGTTCCTCTCTTGCTTATCTGATCATCTCTAGCAATGGCTTCTCTTTCCACCCTGGGAGTCTCCATCCTTGTTGGCCTCCTCTTCCTCAGCCACAAACTGCCCCTTGGCAACATTATCCACAGTCATAAGGACAGCTTCCATATGTACAATGCTGACACCCAACTTTGCCTCTCCACCATCTCCCTCGATCCCCCCATGGCCTTTGTCCTGTCAATCTTGGATGAGTCGGATTTTCCTCCAGTTAAGCATTGGGAATACCAAACCCACTTTCTTCAGCCTCCATCACAAACTTCATACCCTCATTACCAACTCCATCACCTTCCTAGCTAGGCTGACACTCCAGTGCAGTGCTGAGGGAGTGCTGCTCTGTCGGAGGTGCTGTCTTTCAGATGAGACGTTAAACCGAGGCCCCGTCTGCTCTCTCAGGTGAACGTAAAAGATCCCATGGTACTATTTTGAAGAAGAGCAGTGGAGTTATCCCCGGTATCCTGGGGCCAATATTTATCCCTCAACCAACGTAACAAAAACAGATTATCTGGTCATTATCACATTGCTGTTTGTGGGAGCTTGCTGTGCGCAAATTGGCTGCCGCGTTTCCCACATTACAACAGTGACTCCACTTCAAAAGCTGTAAAGCGCTTTGAGACGTCCGGTGGTCGTGAAAGGCGCTATATAAATGCAAGTCTTTCTTTCTTTCTTGGCCACTGTCTCAGGCTGAACTAGACCGTTCGCAACCTTTGCATCCTGTTCAAACCCGAGTTCTGGCCTCTTGAGCATCCCCGATTTTAATCGCTCCACCATTAGCAGCTGTGCTTTCAGCTGCCAAGGCCCCAGGCTCTGGTATTCCCTCCCTAAACCTCTCTGCCTCTCTACCTCTTTCCTACTTTGTCAGCAACAGATGTGTCAGACCTCTGTCAGCTGTGGCTCAGTGGACAGCGCTCTCGCCTTTGAGTCAGAAGGTTGTGGGTTCATAGTCCCACTCCAGAGACTTGTTAGTACATAAAGCTAGGCTGACACTCCAGTGCAGTGCTGAGGGAGCGCTGCACTGTCGGAGGTGCCGTCTTTTGGATGAGACGTTAAACCGAGACCCATCTGCTGTCTCAAGTGGACGTAAAAGATCCCACGGCACTATTTCGAAGAAGGTGTCCTGGGGACAATATTCATCCTTCAACCAACATAACAAAAACAGATTATCTAGTCATTATCACATTGCTGTTTGTGGGAGCTTGCTGTGCGCAAATTGGCTGCTGCATTTCCCACATTACAACAGTGATTACACGCCAAAAAAGTACTTCATTGGCTGTAAAGCGCTTTGAGATGTCTGGTGGTTGTGAAAGGCGCTATGCAAATGTAAGTCTTTCTTAAGACGCTCCTTAAAACCGACCTCTTTGACCAAGCTTTTGGTCATCTGCCCTAATATCTCCTTATGTGGCTCGCTGTAAAATTTTGTTTGATAATCGCTCCTGTGAAGCACCTTTGGATATTTTACTACGTTAAAGGCGCTATATAAATACAAGTTGTTGTTGTTGTTTCTGACCCGATATCCTCTCCATCAAAAAAGTCACTTACCTCCAACTCTGTAACATCACCAATTCCAATCCCACCTCAGCACACCTGCAGCTGAAACCCTCAATCATGCCTTTATCATGTCCAAACTCAATTACTCCAATGGTCTCCTGGCCAGCCTCTCATCCTCCCCCCTCCATACTCCATAGACTTCAGCTCATCCAAAACTCTGTTATACTCTATCCTACACAAAGTGCTGTTCACCCATCACCTTCATCCTTGCTGAACCACATAGAGGCTCCTCATCTCCCAGTGCCTCAAATTCAAAATTCTTATCCGAGTGTTCAAACTCCTCCATGGTCTTGCCCCTCTCTATCTCTCTATCTCCCGCCTGTATAACTAACCATCCATCTCCTTTCACTCCACCACTTGCAGATGTGCTTTCATCTGCCTAGACCCCATGCTCTGCCATTGCATCCCTTAATCCCTCTGCCTCTCCAAAATGCATCTCCTGCCTTAAGAACCTTCTTAAAACACCATCTCATTGACCAAGCTTTTGAACACCCTCCTAATATCTCCTTCTTTGAATTGGCACCCTCTTTTAATGCCTCTGTGAAGTTCCTTGGGATGTTTTTCTACTATAAAGGCACTATATAAATGCACATTGTCGTTGCTATTTTCAATAAGATAATGAACAGTGTAATTATTACAGTGGATTTCACCTTATTTCATAACAGTTCTCACATAGAATCTATAACAGCAGGGAAGAAGGACATTCGGCCTGTCGAGCCTGTGCCGGCTCTCTGCAAGAGCGCTTCAGCTGGTCCCACTCCCCCGCCCTTTCCCCGTAGCCCTGAATTTTTTTCTTTCAGATACTTATCCAATTCCCTTTTGAAAGCTGTGATTGAATCTGCCTCCACCACCCTCTCAGGCAGCGCATTCCAGATCCTAACCACTCGCTGCGTAAACAAGTTTTTCTTACGTCGTCTTTGGTTCTTCTGCCAATCACCTTAAATCTGTGTCCTCTGGTTCTCGACCCTCTGCCAATGGGAACAGTTTCTCTCTATCTACTCTGTCCAGGCCCCTCATGATTTTGAACAACTCAATCAAATCTCCTTTCAACCTTCTCTGCTCTATGGAGAACAACCCCAGCATCTCCAGTCTATCCATGTAACTGAATTCCCTCATCCCTGGAATCATTCTCGTAAATCTTTTCTGCACCCTCTCTAAGGCCTTCACATCCTTCCTAAAGTGTGGTGCCCAGAATTGGACACAATACTCCAGTTGAGGCAGAACCAGGTTTTTGTAAAGGTTCATCATAACTTCCTTGCTTTTGTACTCTATGCCTCTATTTATGAAGCCCAGGATCCCGTAAACATTTTTTAACCGCTTTCTCAACCTGCCCTGCCACCTTCAACGATTTGTGCACATATACCCCTAGGTCTCTCTGTTCATGCACCCCCTTTAGGATGGTACCCTTTAGTTTATATTTCCTCTCCTCGTTCTTCCTACCAAAATGTATCACTTTGCACTTTTCTGCGTTAAATTTCATCTGCCACGTGTCCGCCCATTCCACCAGCCTGTCTATGTCCTCTTGAAGTCTATCACTATCCTCCTCACTGTTCACTATACTTCCAAGTTTTGTGTCATCTACAAATTTTGAAACTGTGCCCTGTGCACCCACATCCATGTCATTAATATATATCAAGAAAAGCAGTGATCCTAGAACCGATCCCTGGGGAACCCCACTGTATACCTTCCTCCAGTCCGAAAAACAACCGTTCACCACTACTCTCTGTTTCCTGGCAATTAGCCAATTTCGTATCCATGATGGAAAATAACAAAGTTTACTACACTATGAATCCTGAGAGGCTGTTTCGCCTGGCTGGAGAGTCTAGAACTAGGAGTTATAGACTCAGGATAAGGGGTCGGCCATTTATGACTGAGGTGAGGAGGAATTTCTTCACTCAGAGGGTTGTGAATCTTTGGAATTTTCTACTCCAGAGGGCTGTGGATGCTGAGTCGTTGAGTATATCCGAGGCTGAGATCGATAGATTTTTGGGGAAGCAAGGGATATGGAGATTGGGCGGGAAAGTGAAGTTGAGGTAGATGATCAGCCATGATCTTATTGAATGGCGGAGCAGGCTCGAGGGGCTGTATGGCCGACTCCTGCTCCTAATTCATTTCTTCTTATGTACCTCTATTTGTGGACTATCTTCATTTTCAGACTAGTATTCTCACTAATTCTAATTGGCCTTGTGCTAAAGGAGGGAGTTTTTTCTCCTTAAGTCTGGATCTTGCAGACTGTCTACAGACTATATGATTCTTTATTTCATTCATGGTCAGGGATGCGCTGACCCTCTCCAAGTCCTCCACGTCCCTGGATTGGCCAATTGAACTGCCAATCAAACCAGCTACCACCTTCCTAGAAGTGGGTTTCTGCCCAAACAGCCCACATGAAAGCTGCAACTTCCAACGTACCATGTGCGAATTCTTACTGGAAGTATTGGAATGTGATTATGATAATTATTCACCTTTTGTTCCATATGTCGGGCATGTTGGAGAGTTAAGGGTTAATAATCGAGCTGACCTTTTTTTAATTCGTTCCTGGGATGTGGGCGTCACTGGCAAGGCCAGCATTTATTGCCCATCCCTAGTTGCCCTTGAGAAGGTGGTGGTGAGCCGCCTTCTTGAACCGCTGCAGTCCATGTGGTGAAGGTGCTCCCACAGTGCTGTCAGGGAGGGAGTTCCAGGATTTTGACCCATGAAGGAACGGCTGATATATTTCTAAGTCAGGATGGTGTGTGACTTGGAGGGGAACTTGCAGGTGGTGGTGTTCACATGCACCTGCTGTCCTTGTCCATCTCGGTGGTAGAGGTTGCGGGTTTGGGAGGTGCTTCCGAAGGAGCCTTGGCGAGTTGCTGCAGTGCATCTTGTAGATGGTACACAGTGCAGCTACAGTACACCAGTGGTGGAGGGAGTGAATGTTTAAGGTGGTGGATGGGATGCCAATCAAGCGGGCTGCTTTGTCCTGGATGGTGTCGAGCTTCTTGAGTGTTGTTGGAGCTGCACTCATCCAGGCAAGTGGAGAGTTTTCCATCATACTCCTTACTTGCGCCTTGTAGATGGTGGAAAGGCTTTGGGGAGTTAGGAGGTGAGACACTCGTCACAGAATACCTAGCCTCTGACCTGCTCTTGTTGCCACAGTATTTATGTGGCTGGTCCAGTTAAGTTTCTAGTCAATGGTGACCTCCAGGATGTTGCTGGTGGGTGATTCGGCGATGGTAATGCCGTTGAATGTCAAGGGGCGGTGGTCAGACTCTTGCTTGTTGGAGATAGTCATTGCCTGGCACTTGTGTGGCGCGAATGTTACCTGCCACTTATCAGCCCAAGCCTGAATGTCGTCAAGGTCTTTTTGCATGTGGGCATGGACTGCTTCATTATTTGAGGAGTTGTGAATGGCGCTGAACACTGTGCAGTCATCAACGAACATCCCCATTTTTGACCTTATGATGGAGGGAAGGTCATTGATGAAGCAGCTGAAGATGGTTGAGCCTAGGACACTGCCCTGAGGAATTCTTGCAGCAATGTCCTGGGGCTGTGATGATTGACCACCAACCAACACAACCATCTTCCTTTGTACTAGGTTTGACTCCAGCCAGTGGGGAGTTTTCCCCCCGATTCCCATTGACTTCAGTTTTACTAGGGCTCCTTGATGCCACACTCGGTCAAATGCTGTCTTGATGTCAAGGGCAGTCACTCTCACCTCACCTCTGGAATTCAGCTCCTTTACCCATGTTTGGTCCAGGGCTGTAATGAGGTCTGGAGCTGAGTGGTCCTGGTGGAACCCAAACTGGGCATCAGTGAGCAGATTATTAGTGAGTATGTGCCGCTTGATAGCACTGGATAACCAGAACTGGTCATAGAGCAAAAGGCTTTCTAGGATAAACAGGAAAACAGTGGGATGTCTCAGCAAGGAACTAAGTGACGGAGACGGCATCTGGCCATGAGTGATTAATGCATAACTTTAGTGACTAGTGTAATAAACATAGGCAGAGGGATCAATTAACCATGGTATAGAGGGATTTTTAGGAAGGTAAGTTGTTAATAAAACTAGTCCTCAAAGGATTCCAGAACAGATAGATCAGGAAGTCTTGGTTGTGGGAAGTATCGTTGAAGTAAATAGCTAAGACAGTTTATGTAAATAGACTGTTCTCAAAAGATTCAAGAACAGATAGATCATGCGGTCTCATAGAATCATAGAATAGTACAGCACAGAAGGAGGCCATTCGGCTCATCGAGTCTGCGCGGGCTCTTTCGAAGAGCGATCCAGTTCGTCCCACTCCCCGGCTCTTTCCCCACATCCCTGCAATTTTTTCTCCTTCAAGCATTTATCCAATTCCCTTTTGAAGGCTACTATTGAATCTGTCTCCACCGCCCTATCAGGCAGCGCATTCCAAATCCTAACCACTCGTTGTGTAAAATAGTTTTTCCTCATGTCGCCTCTGGTTCTTTTGCCAATCACCTTAAACCTGTGCCCTCTGGTTATCGACCCTTCAGCCACTGGAAACAGTTTCTCTTTATTTACTCTGTCTAAACCCTTCCTGATTTTAAACACCTCTATCAAATCTCCTCTTAGCCTTCTCTGCTGCACGGACATATCTGCGACATGTACCTTTGAAGTAGGCAAACTGAGGTGTATAAAAAAGAGCATGGTTTTCAAGAGTTAGTTGGCGAGTTCGGAAGATAGAGAAACAGAAAGCTACTCTCTTATGGATTGATCACCTGTGCTGTATATGAGTAAAGTCTGTTCCGGATACTCCACCATCAAGTGCCTCAGGCTAACTCGTAGGGCTGGATTTTCAATGACCCGTGGAGTCGGGTTTGGAGGCATGTGGGGGGTTAAAGTTGCAGATTCGAGGGTCCCGACCCCATCCCGACTCCATTCCGCCTCCACGCAATTTTGACAAAATTGGCCGCGGGGTTCCCGACTCTGTCCCGCCTCCAAGAGGCGGGAGAGGCCATTAAAGCCCTTAACAAGCCCTAAATTGGCTCTGTAATGCCATTTTGAAACGTTTTAGCTTGTTTAACCCTTTTCCGATGTGAAGTACGCCTGATGTGAAACATGCCAGTGAAACCTGGCGGGAGCACAAGTGGATAGCTGACTATCAGCAGCAGGTCCACTATTACAACGGAGATGTGATGAAGGTAGTAGTAGTATTAGGTCTGAAAGTCGCCTCTGATGCTGCTGCATTGAATGTCTTCAGAGACTGCCTGGGAGGACTTGGTTGCAAAAAAAATTTTCTCTCTTCTCTCTCTCTCTCTCTCTCTCTCTCTCTCTCTGAGTTGCTGCTCATTTTGCATCCAGGTCCTCTCACAGCAAAGGCCAGGCAATCTCTGAGACCAGGCAATCTCTGACCTGCAATGATGACATCATCAGAGGCGACTTTCAGGCTGAAACCACTAATTGGTTCATGGGTTCCCACATGCTGGAACTCAATTGCCCAATTAAGTGAAAATTGCATCATTTATCCACATTAATCTGGAGTCGGGGGGGGGTGGGGGTGGGGGGCAACACGAAATGCGGGTAACACGACCCCAACCCGACCCCAAGACAAAATCCAGAGTCTCGTTGTGGACCAGCAGAGGAAGGAGGTTGACTAACAGTTTGGTCCAACACCAAACTATAAGGTTAAGAGTCTCAATGAGGAGCTTATTGAGACACGTGGCTTCCCCCCGATTCAGCTTCGGCGGCTCCAGCTCTTCTCTCTGTCACGCAACAAAGAAATTGCCCGGCCTTTGGGAACGGGTGGGATTTGGCTCTGCTGAGTCATCGTCCTTTTATCCGATGTTGGGAAATTCCACTGGAAGTGGGGGGGAGGCGGGAACCTCTCGCGGGAAAGGTGAGATCAATCAGAAATCCCGCACATCCCACTTCCATTGTCCCCCCAGCGTACGATGCAAGCCTACTTGCACATCAATAAAAGATCCTGCTGGATGTGGGGCCCATCAATAATAACCCTGTCAAAGGCCTTTTAAATTTGTACTTTATTTTTAATACTGAAACCTTGTTGGCGGGAAAGGCCAACCCGGAAAAGCAGCGGGACAATGCTGCTGATAACAACAACAACACCGTGGGCGGCACGGTGGCATAGTGGTTAGCACTGGTGCCTCACAGCGCCAGGGACCCGGGTTCGAATCTGACCTCGGGTGACTGTCTGTGTGGAGTTTGCAAATTCTCCCCGTGTCTGCGTGGGTTTCCTCCGGGTGCTCCGGTTTCCTCCCACAGTCCAAAAATGTGCGGGTTAGGTTGATTTGGCTATGATAAATTGACCCTTCGTGTTAGGGGGGGATTAAATATGTGGGGTTACGGGGATAGGATGGGATATGTTAGGGGGAATTAAATACGTGGGGTTACGGGGATAGGGTGGGATATGTGTCGGTGCAGGCTCGATGGGGATTCTGTGTGGGAAAGCAGGGACAGGGTACTGGATTTGGATGATCAGCCATGATCGTATTGAATGGTGGAGCAGGCTCGACGGGCCGAATGGCCTACTCCTGCTCCTAGTTTCTATGTTTCTATGTAACAACTTGTATTTATATAGCGCCTTTAACATAACATCTGTCTGAGGCTGAACCACACTATTCGCAACCTTGGTGTCATATTTGACCCTGAAATGAGCTTCTGACCACAAATCAGCAGCATAACAAAGACCGCCTACTTCCACCTCCGTAACATCGCCCGTCTCCGCCCCTGCCTCAGCTCATTCGCTGCTGAAACTCTCCTCCATGCCTTTGTTACCTCTAGACTTGACTACTCCAACGCACTCCTGGCCGGCCTCCCACATTCCACCCTATGTAAACTTGAGGTGATCCAAAACTCGGCTGCCCGTGTCCTAACTCGCACCAAGTCCCGTTCGCCCATCACCCCCTGTGCTCGCTGGCATATATTGGCTCCCGGTTAAGCAGCACCTCGATTTCAAAATTCTCATCCTTGTTTTCAAATCCCTCCATGGCTTCGCCCCTCCCTATCTCTGTAATCTCCTCCAGCCCCACAACCCCCCGAGATATCTGCGCTCCTCTAATTCTGGCCCTCTTGAGCATCCCTGATTTTAATCGCTCAACCATTGGCGGCCGTGCCTTCTGTTGCCAAGGCCCTAAGCTCTGGAATTCCCTCCCTAAACCTCTCTGCCTCGCTACCTCTCTTTCCTCCTTTAAGACGCTCCTTAAAACCTACCTCTTTGACCAAGCTTTTGGTCACCTGCCCTAATTTATCCTTATGTGGCTCGGTGTCAAATTTTTTGTCTTAAAATACTCCTGTGCAGCGCCTTGGGACGTTTTACTACGTTAAAGGCGCTATATAAATACAAGTTGTTATTGTTGTTGTTGTAGTAAAACGTCCCGAGGCGATTCACAGGACCGGTATCTAACAAAATTTGATACCGAGCTTATAGCTTTAAATGTCAATACAATGCCCTTCTTAGTCTACCTGGCAATACAACGCCCTTCTTAGTCTACCCGGCAATACAATGCCCTTCTTAGTCTACCTGGCAATACAATGCCCTTCTTAATCTACCCGGCAATACAATGCCCTTCTTAGTCTACCTGGCAATACAACGCCCTTCTTAATCTACCCGGCAATACAATGCCCTTCTTAGTCTACCTGTCAATACAATGCCCTTCTTAGTCTACCTGGCAATACAACGCCCTTCTTAGTCTACCCGGCAATACAATGCCCTTCTTAGTCTACCTGGCAATACAATGCCCTTCTTAATCTACCCGGCAATACAATGCCCTTCTTAGTCTACCTGGCAATACAACGCCCTTCTTAGTCTACCTGGCAATGCAATGCCCTTCTTAGTCTACCTGTCAATACAATGCCCTTCTTAGTCTACCTGTCAATACAATGCCCTTCTTACTCTACTCTTAGCAATAAAGATGCTCTAGTAATACAATGCCCAAATATGTTCTAAATAAATGGTCATACAATCACCCCGAAGTGGCCAGCTCCTGTTGATTGCAGCTCTCCTCTTGACGATCGGTCGGGTTCGTTTCTTGTTGACTGCAGCTCTCCTTCCGACTCCTTGACTACAGTAACGAAGTTACCTTAACAGCTTCTTTCATATCTTTTCCTTTCAGTGGTGGACAGGATGTTACATTGCCAAGGCTTCATTGACCTATCGATGATAGCCTTTGATCACGATAGCCAATAATATGTCGCAGTTTTTGTTTAAACTTAAAGTTAAAGCCAGCAAGTGAAGACCACAGTAACAGTTGATTGGCTGGACAGCTCACGCAAATCTCAACCGTCTAGCTGGCAAACTTTCTGATAAGGATTGTTTATTGAAGAGGCCCATTGAGTTCTGTGTTATCTCCTCAAGGCCTAATCCCTCATTGTTTACACAGACGTCTCCTTTAGCTGCACAATGTCTTTGCTCCTTATTGATAGCACCGTCTGGTTTCGCTGCTTCGCTACAGCTCTTGCAAGTTTTAATGTCCAGCTTGAAAATTCTGTCAAAAGAAAAAGGCTTCTCTTCCTTACGCTGCACTGGGAGTGCCAGCCTAGATTTTTGTGCTCAAGTCTCTGGAGTTGGGACTTGGACCCACAACCTTCTGACTCAGAGGCAAGAGTGCCACCCACTGAGCCACTGGCTGACACATAAGAGCCTTGAAGAGGAGAAGGCAGAAATTGTTTGAAGGCCTTGGCTGAGATCAAGGACTAGAAACGTAAGTCCATTGGGCCAAATTGGAGGGAGACAAGGCTTCTACTAGGACCTCTCTACCTATAAGGAGAGCTAAGGGGCCGTAACCATCGCTATCTTGGATCTACCACCACCTTTCACCAGGTGGCCCTGTGAAGCGGTGGTGAGAAGGCCGAGGGGGAAGGAAGTGGGTTGGAACCAATGTTCCCTTTAAGCTGCGCGGTTGCGCGGCCACGCAGCGCTCTGGAGGTCCCGCGCAGTCGGTGAGCCGGCTTTCAAATAGAAAACCCGTGCGGGCGCGGGATTTTGAATGGACCGCCCCGCCCGTTAAAAGGGGCCGCGTGGGCCAAAACATTGGTTGGGACGCCTGGCCTCAACTCCCCATCAGCATTTACACACAGCGGACAAGGCACATCTGGCACAGACGAGGGGAGGAAAATCCAGCTTGGGACGGGGGCAGGGGAGGGGAGCGGCAGTAAGCCTTATCACCCCATTTTCCCCCTGTTTCTGCCGCGATCCTGAAATCAGGCAAGATTGTGTGAAGGACAATCCAGCTCACTAAGTTTAAGATAAAGCGCAAGAAAAAAGTCTTCATATGTCAACATTTCACGAGCTCAATGAATCGTCGACAGGTGGTCAAAGCACAATAAACAGTATTGATTTATGAATTGCTTTTGATGAACAGCTGTAATTGTAAATAGTGATCAGGAACCTTAAAGATAATGTAATTCTCGTCATCCGATCATCAATCAACTCAATCGCATGAATGTTGCTTGGCCAGAACTCACATTGAATGGTAATCAATTTTGAACTCTGTGGAGATTGGTAATAATGATTTGAGGTCATGATCGGTTCCACTTTGACCAGTATCAATCATGCTTAAGTTATTACCTCGCTTGGCTGTGTTATTTGTCTCGTGGCACTCTGACTCTTGCTCTGGAAAGTTCAGAAAAATACTTAACGATGATCAGATGTCAGAAACGGCCCAAACTAGTGATGCAGTAGTGGGGGAGTTGAATACAGCAGTTATATAGATCAGAGTAAGATTTATCTATGTCCTAACTCGCACCAAGTCCCGTTCACCCCTGTGCTCGCTGACCTACATTGGCTCCCGGTTAAGCAACGCCTCGATTTTAAAATTCTCATCCTTGTTTTCAAATCCCTCCACGACCTCGCCAATCCCCATCTCTGTAACCTCCTCCAGCCCCACAACCCTCCGAGATCTCTGCGCTCCTCCAATTCTGGCCTCTTGAGCATCCCCCGATTTCCATCGCTCCACCATTGGCGGCCGTGCCTTCAGCCGCCTGGGCCCTAAGCTCTGGAATTCCCTCCCTAAAGCTCTCCGCCTCTCTACCACTCTTTCCTCCTTTAAGACGCTCCTTAAAACTTACCTCTTTGACCAAGCTTTTGGTCACCTGTCCTAATATCTCCTTATGTGGCTCGGTGTCAAATTTTGTTTGATAATCGCTCCTGTGAAGCGCCTTGGGACGATTTACTATGTTAAAGGTGCTATATAAATACAAGTTAGAAACATAGAAACATAGAAAATAGGTGCAGGAGTAGACCATTCGGTCCTTCGAGCCTGCACCGCCATTTAATGCGTTCATGGCTGAACATGCTACCTCAGTACCCCATTCCTGCTTTCTCGCCATACCCCTTGATCCCCCTAGTTGTGAGTATTATATCTAACTCCCTTTTGAATATATTTAGCGAACTGGCCTCAACAACCTTCTGTGGTAGAGAATTCCACAGATTCACCACTCTCTGGGCGAAGAAGTTCCTCCTCATCTCAGTCTTAAATGGCTTCCCGTTTATCCTTAGACTGTGACCCCTGGTTTTAGTTTTCCCTAACATTGGAAACATTCTGCCCGCATCTAATTTGTCTACACCAGTCAGGATTTTAAACGTCTCTATAAGATTCCCCCTCATTCTTCTGAACTCCAGAGGATACAAGTTCAGTTGATCCAGTCTTTCTTGATATGTCAGTCTGGCCATCCCAGGAATCAACCTAGTGAACCTTCGTTGCACTCCCTCAATAGCAAGAATGTCCTTCCTTAAGTTAGGAGACCAAAACTGCACACAATACTCCAGGTGTGGCCTCACCAAGGCCCTGTATAACTGTAGCATCACCTCCCTACTCCTGTACTCAAATCCCCTTGCTATGAAGGCCATCATGCCATTTGCTTTCTTGACTGCCTGCTGCACTTGTCTTCCCACCTTCAGTGACTGATGTACCATGACGCCCAGGTCTCGTTGCACCTCCCCTTTCCCTAATCTGCTACCATTCAGGTAATAGTCTGCCTCCCTATTTTTACCACCAAAGTGGATAACCTCACATTTATTCACATTGTACTTCATCTGCCATACATTTGCCCATTCACCCAACCTGTCCAAGTCACTCTGTAGCCTCCTAGCATCCTCCTCATTGTTCACACTGCCTCCCAATTTAGTGTCATCCGCAAATTTGGAGATATTACAATTAATCCCTTCGTCCAAATCATTAATATATAATGTAAACAGCTGGGGCCCCAGCACCGAACCCTGCGGTACCCCGCTGGTCACTGCCTGCCATTCTGAAAAGTACCCATTTACTCCTACTCTTTGTTTCCTGTGTGCCAACCAGTTCTCAATCCACGTCAACACATTACCCCCAATCCCATGTGCTTTAACTTTGCACACCAATCTCTTGTGTGGGAGCCTTGTCGAAGGCCTTCTGAAAGTCCAAATACACCACATCTACTGGTTCCCCCCCGTCCACCCTATTGGAAACATCCTCAAAAAATTCCAGAAGATTTGTCAAGCATGATTTCCCTTTCACAAATCCATGCTGACTTGGACCTATCATGTCGCCACTTTCCAAATGGTCTGTTATGACATCTTTAATAATTGATTCCATCATTTTACCCACCACCGATGTCAGGCTGACCGGTCTATAATTCCTTGCTTTCTCCCTCCCTCCTTTTTTAAAAAGAGGGGTTACATTAGCCACCCTCCACTCCTTCGGAACTGATCCAGAGTCTAAGGAATGTTGTAAAATGATCGTCAATGCATCCACTATTTCCAAGGCCACCTCCTTAAGTACTCTGGGATGCAGACCATCAGGCCCTGGGGACTTATCAGCCTTCAGTCCCATCAATTTCCCCAACACCTTTTCCCGACTGAAAAGGATTTCCCTCAGCTCCTCCCTCTTACCAGATCCTTTGATCTCTTTTATTTCCGGAAGGTTGTTTGTGTCCTCCACAGTAAACACCGAACAAAAGTACTTGTTCAATTGATCTGCCATTTCTTTGTTCCCCGTTACGACTTCCCCTGTTTCCGACTGCAGGGGACCTACGTTTGTTTTTACTAACCTCTTTCTTTTTACATATTTATCGAAGCTTTTGCAGTCCGTTTTAATGTTCTCTGCAAGCTTCCTTTCATATTTTATTTTCCCTGCCCTAATCAAATCCTTCGTCCTCCTCTGCTGAGTTTTAAAGTTCTCCCAGTCCCCGGTTTTGCTGCTACTTCTGGCCAATTTGTATGCCACTTCCTTGCTTTTAATACTATCCCTGATTTCCCTTGTTAGCCGTGGTTGAGCCACCTTCCCTTTTTTATTTTTACGCCAGACAGGGATGTACAATTGCTGTAGTTCATCCATGCGATCTCTAAATGTCTGCCATTGCCCTTCCACTGATAACCCCTTAAATATCGCTTGCCAATCTAACCTCGCCAATTCACGCCTCATACCCTCAAAGTTGCCCTTATTTAAGTTCTGGACCATGGTCTCTGACTTAACTGTTTCCTTCTCCATCCTAATGTAGAACTCCACCATACTATGGTCACTCTTCCCCAAGGGGCCTCGCACCACAAGATTGCTGATTAGTCCTTCCTCATTACACAACACCCAGTCCAGGATGGCCTCCCCTCTAGTTGGTTCCTCAACATATTGGTTTAGGAAACCATCCCTTAAACACTCCAGGAAATCCTCCTCCACCGTATTGCTTCCAGTTTGAGTAGCTCAATCTATATGCATATTAAAGTCACCCATGATAACTGCTGCGCCTTTTTTGCATGCACCTCTGATTTCCTGTTTCATACCCTCCCCCACCTCACTACTACTGTTTGGAGGTCTGTACACAACCCCCACTAACGTTTTCTGCCCTTTGGTGTTCTGCAGCTCAACCCATATTGATTCCACATCCTCCAAGCTAATGTCCTTCCTAGCTATTGCATTAATCTCCTTTTTAACCAGCAATGCTACCCCACCCCCTTTTCCTTTTATTCTATCCTTCCTGAATGTTGAATACCCCTGGATATTCAGTTCCCAGCCTTGATTGTTCTGGAGCCACGTCTCTGTAATCCCAATCACATCATATCCGTTAACATCAATTTGCACAGTCAATTCATCCACTTTATTACGGATACTCCTTGCATTAAGACACAGAGCTTTTAGGCTTGTTTTATTAACACCTTTGTCCTTTTAGACTTATGATTTAGTATGGCCCTTTGTGTTTCTTGCCTTTGTTTACTCGGATTTCCCTTATTGTTTCTCACCCTTCTAACATTTGTTTCTGACTGCATATTACTTCCCCCTGTTTCGCTACATAGGTTCCCATTCCCCTGCCATATTAGTTTAAATCCTCCCGAACTGCCTTAGCAAATATTACCCCGAGGACATCGGTTCCAGTCCTGCCCAAGTGCAGACCGTCCCTTTTGTACAGATACCCACTTCCCCCAGAACTGGTTCCAATGCCTCAGGTATTTGAATCCCTCCCTCCTGCACCACTGCTCAAGCCACGTATTTAATCTCGCTATCCTGTTCATGCTACTCTGATTAGCACATGGCACTGGTAGCAACCCAGAGATTACTACCTTTGAGGTCCTACTTTTCAATTTAGCTCCTAGCTCCCTAAATTCTGCTTGTAGGACCTCTTCCCGCTTTTTACCTATATCGTTGGTACCTACATGCACCACGACAGCTGGCTCTTCACCCTCCCTTTCCAGAATGTTCTGCAGCCGCTCCGAGACATCCTTGACCCTTGCACCAGGGAGGCAACATACCATCCTGGAATCTCGGTTGTGGCCACAGAAACTCCTGTCTATTCCCCTTACAATTGAGTCCCCTATCACTATAGCTCTACCACTCTTTTTCCCGCCCTGCTGTGCAGCAGAGCCAGCCATGGTGCCATGAACCTGGCTGCTGGTGCCTTCCCCTGGTAGGTCATTTCCCCCAACAGTATCCAAAACGGTATATCTGTTTTGGAGGGAGACGACCGCAGGGGACTCCTGCACTACCTTCCTGATATTGCCCTGCCTCTTCGTCACCCATTTACTGTCTGACCTAGCCTTTACCCGCGGTGTGTTCAACTCACTAAATGAGTAGTTCACAAAGTTCTCGGCATCGTGGATGCTCCAGAGTGAGTACATCCGCAGCTCCAGTGCCGCCATGCGGTCCGTCAGGAGCTGCAGCTGGACGCACTTCCTGCATACATAGTTGTCAGGGACACTGGAAGTGTCCCTGATTTCCCACATAGCACAGGAGGAGCACGACACGGCTCCGAGATTTCCTGCCATGACTTAACCCTTATATCACTTTATTAAGTTAAGTCCCTGAAAACAAAATATAAATCGAACCTACCTTTTAAATTCCCTCTACCCCTAAAGGTTAGAGGAGGTGGGAGGGTGGGAGACACTACTAGTGTAGTGTCTCGGGCTTAGCAACAGCTCCACCTATATACTGGTACCAATGAATTGGCCCCGCCCTCTGACTTTGAAAAAAAGCCCGTGAAGCTCCTTCCCCGCTGCCGACCGCTCTGTGGAAGAAAGAAAGGCTCCTCCTCCGACGCTGTCGGCGCTGGTGTGAGGCCTACCTGAGCCTCGGGGCTCCCTTTATCGACTCGCCGCCGCTCCCGCCGCTCCAACCAGGTCCGCTCCTCCTTCCCCGCTGCCGACCGCTCTGTGGAAGAAAGAAAGGCTCCTCCTCCGCCACTGTCGACGCTGGTGTGCTGTTGGTTGTTGTTGTTATCGTAAAGTGAAAATAACTGATCGCCACAGTTAATTTCTAGGCTATAGATTCTTGACCTACTTCAAACGAATCTGAAATCATTTTATTATTGATTTTAATGAACTGCTGGTTCACATAATGCACAATAATTATAAATCAAAGAACCAAAAATCAGATTAATATGTCCCTGTGGGACCTTCCTCCCACTACACTGCGTCAGGAAGAGACGATATGGATCTGGATGAGAATTATGAAGTACAGTGAAATCATAGTGGAAGCTGGATGCAAATTAAAAACTAACCTTATTGGAAAGTGAACTCTTGGTCTGGGAGTAACGCAATACGCAAATCAATGGAGATAAAAATCGTGAGAGCTGTAAAACGTAAGGTGTTGGCAGAAGAACCAAACGCGACAGGAGGAAAACCTTTTTTACGCAGCGAGTGGTTAGGATCTGGAATGCACTGCCTGAGACGGTGGTGGAGGCAGACTCAATCGTGGCTTTCAAAAGGGAATTGGATGAGTACCTGAAGGAAAAAAATTTGCAGGGCTACGGGGAAAGGGCGGGGGAGTGGGACTAGCTGAAGTGCTCTCGCAGAGAGCCGGAACGGGCTCGATGGGCCGAATGGCCTCCTTCTGTGCTGTAACCATTCTATGATTGTATAAAAGGGGCTGCCGACTCGCCTATCACCCATTTTACACTATCGCACAAAGTCAAGATTTAGCCCGAGGAGGGATTTAACCACAATGATGAGAACATAAATTTGCGGTGTTGGGGGAACGGAAGCAAATATAGATTCGACAGGACAAGGGCGGTGAATGAGCAGGGCTTGACGCGGCACTGAAAAGAGCAGCAGATTTTGTGGATAAACCGACAGGGGTTGGAGGATGGGAGGTAGACCAGGAGCGCATTGGGATTGTTGTGTTTGGGGGTGACAGAAGCATGGACGAGGGTTTCAGCAGCCGATGGGCTGAGGCAGGGGTGGAGACTGGCGAGGTTACGGAGGTGGAAGTAGGCGGCCTGGGTGATGGAGAGGATACGGTGGGCGGAAAACCAGCTCGGGTTCAAGTAGGACGGCGGGGCTGCAAACCGTCTGAGCCAGCTGGGACAGTGGACGGGGAGGGGGATGTAGTCGGTGGCCAGGGGATGGAGTTTGTGGAGTGGTCGAGGAAGAACAAAGGGAAAAGTTGCTCCGTTCCGTTCTGGTCTCCACGCCACAAAAAAAAACATGAAGGTTGAATTTCTGCAGGAGACGATTGAGAGAAGCATTGGAGGGGGTGCGAAGAAGACTGAGTCCAAATGTAAAGGGGATGTGCTGTTAGGAATAATCAGAACAGGTTACAATCTGGAAAAAAGGAGGTTAAGATGTGACATTTGTAAGACGTGCAGAATTACCCCTCGCCCCGTCCAACAGGTTATAGAGTTCGGACTCGAGATTTATGAGAAATTACACCAGACACATGGGTTCTGTCTTTAACCTTTTATTGTTCCTGAGACAGATTCAAAACCCCAACCACTATTCGAGCAGTGCACCAACAATGTCACAGGAAATCATACATACAACCACCCGCCGATGATCAGTCCAGCGTTGATTGTAGGTCCTCGTAAGCGAAAAGACTGGCCAGGCCCCTCCTTCCTCTGACTGCAGCTTGATCCTCCTGGGCGAGATGACTGGCCAAGCCACCTTTCCTCTGACTGCAGTGCTGATTTTATTCAGCCACCGTGCTTTATACAGCTTTCCTTGCGTTTTGCATTAAATCATTCATTCAGAGATAGTGAAACGTTCCTTTAATGTTGGTCTGAGCTGTTTTGAGCTGTCAAACATTTACACTCACACATCCTGCGTGGCTATTGTTCAGTTTATCCTTATCACAGCCCAAAATTGTTCACTCACTCCTAAATTTTACAAAGGTGGAAGAAAACCACTTGGTTCGGTTCATGAGTTACCTCGTATTCTGCATTTCAAAACTTCAAAGGTTTGACCTCTCACCTCAGAAAGGGGGGGAGGTTCCTAGAGAGCAAATAATAAAAATGACAACAGAGAAGGTCATAGACTTAGGTAGCAGTGGGGAAATTAAAAACCAGAGTGTGTCAGGAAGGGGCAGAAGTATGGAGTAAAAGGTAAAGTAATAAAAAGGACAAAAGCAGGAACTAAGTGTCACAAAACATATTTGAAAGTTCTCTATCTGAATGCACGTAGCATTTGTAACAAAATAGACAAGTTAATGGCACAAATAACAACATATGGGTATGATCTTGTGGCCATTACAGAAACATGGCTGCAGGGTGACAATGCCTGGGAATTAAACATACCAGATTATTTAACGATCAGGAAGGACAGGCAGGAAGGAAGGGGAGGTGGGGTGGCTATGTTAATAAAGGAAGGAATCACTGTAATACAGAGAAATGATATTGGGTCAAAAGATCAGGATAATGAAACAGTTTGGGTGGAGATAAGGAATAATAAGGGGAAAAAAACACTAGTGGGCATAGTCTATAGGCCTCCGAACAGTTGCAACTCTGTTGGACGGAATATCAATCAGGAAATAGTTGAGGCTTGTAATAAGGGAACATCTATAATTATGGGGGATTTTAACTATCATATTAATTGGACAAATCAAATTGGGCAGGGCTGCCTTGAGGATGAGTTCATTGAGTGTATTAGGGATGGGTTTCTTGAGCAGTATGTAACTGAACCGACCAGGGGGCAAGCAACCTTAGATCTCATCCTGTGTAACGAGACAGGATTAATTAAAAATGTCCTAGTAAAGGATCCCCTTGGAATGAGTGACCATAACATGGTTGAATTCCATATTCAATTAGAGGGTGAGAAGGTTGGATCTCAAACAAGCGTGCTAAGCTTGAATAAAGGAGACTATGAAGGTATGCGAGCGGAATTGAGCAGAGTGGATTGGGAAAATAGATTAAAGGGTAAGACGGTACATGATCAGTGGTGTACATTTAAGGAGTTATTTTACAACTTCCAAAAAAAATATATTCCACTGAGAAGAAAAGGGTGTAAAAGAAAAGACAGTCATCCGTGGCTAAGTAAAGAAATTAAAGAAAGTATCCAACTAAAAACAAGGACATATAAGGTAGCCAAAGTTAGTGGGAGGATAGAAGATTGGGAAGTCTTCAAAAGACAACAAAAAGTAACTAAAGGATTGATTAAAAAAGGGAAAATAGACTATGAAAATAAATTAGCAAAAAATATAAAAACAGATAGCAAGAGTTTCTATAGTTATATAAAAAGAAAAAGGGTGGTTAAGGCAAACGTAGGTCCCTTAGAGGATGAGACCGGAAAATTAATGGTGGGAAACATGGAGATGGCAAAAATGCTGAACAAATATTTTGTTTCAGTCTTTACGGTAGAGGACACTAAGAATATCCCAACACTGGACAAACAGGGGGCTCTAGTGGGGGAGGAGCTAAATACGATTAAAATTACTAAGGAATTGGTACTCAGTAAAATAATGGGACTCAAGGCGGATAAATCCCCTGGACCTGATGGCTTACATCCTAGGGTCTTGAGGGAAGTGGCAGTAGGAATTGTGGATGCTTTGGTAATAATTTTCCAAAACTCCCTGGACTCAGCAAAGGTCCCGGCTGATTGGAAAACTGCTACTGTAACACCCTTATTTAAAAAGGGTTGTAGGCAGAAGGCTGGAAATTATAGACCAGTTAGCCTAATATCTGTGGTGGGTAAAATTTTGGAGTCTATTATTAAGGAGACAGTAACGGAACATTTAGATAAACATAATTTAATAGGACAAAGTCAGCATGGCTTTATGAAGGGGAAGTCATGTCTGACAAATTTGCTCGAGTTCTTTGAGGACATAACGTACAGGGTGGATAAAGGGGAACCAGTGGATGTAGTGTATTTAGACTTCCAGAAGGCATTCGACAAGGTGCCACATAAAAGATTACTACTCAAGATAAAAAATCACTGGATTGGGGGTAATATTCTGGCATGGGTGGAGGATTGGTTATCTAACAGGAAGCAGAGAGTTGGGATAAATGGTTCATTCTCGTAGTGGCAACCAGTAGCCAGTGGTGTTCCGCAGGGGTCGGTGCTGGATCCCCAACTCTTTACAATCTATATTAACGATTTGGAGGAGGGGACCGAGTGTAACATATCAAAGTTTGCAGATGATACAAAGCTGGGAGGGAAAGTAGAGAGTGAGGAGGACATAAAAAACCTACAAGGGGATATAGACAGGCTGGGTGAGTGGGCAGAGATTTGGCAGATGCAATACAATATTGGAAAATGTGAGGTTATGCACTTTGGCAGGAAAAATCAGAGAGCAAGTTATTATCTTAATGGCGAGAAACTGGAAAGTACTGCAGTACAAAGGGATCTGGGGGTCTTGGTGCAAGAAAATCAAAAAGTTAGTATGCAGGTGCAGCAGGTGATCAAGAAAGCCAATGGAATGTTGGCTTTTATTGCTAGGGGGATAGAATATAAAAACAGGGAGGTATTGCTGCAGTTGTATAGGGTATTGGTGAGACCGCACCTGGAGTACTGCATACAGTTTTGGTGTCCATACTTAAGAAAAGACATACTTGCTCTCGAGGCAGTACAAAGAAGGTTCACTCGGTTAATTCCGGGGATGAGGGGGTGGACATACGAGGAGAGGTTGAGTAGATTGGGACTCTACTCATTGGAGTTCAGAAGAATGAGAGGCGATCTTATTGAAACATATAAGATTGTGAAGGGGCTTGATCGGGTGGACGCGGTGAGGATGTTCCCAATGATGGGTGAAACTAGAACTAGGGGACATAATCTTAGAATAAGGGGCTCCTCTTTCAAAACTGAGATGAGGAGTAACTTTTTCACTCAGAGGGTAGTGGGTCTGTGGAATTTGCTACCCCAGGAAGCTGTGGAAGCTACTTCATTAAATAAATTTAAAACAGAAATAGACCGTTTCCTAGAAGTAAAGGGAATTAGGGGTTACGGGGAGCGGGCTGGAAATTGGACATGAGTTTGAGTTCGGATCGGTCAAGGCCCTGTGGGTGGCGGAGCGGGCCCAGGGGCCGAGTGGCCTGGTCCTGCTCCTGCTTCTTGTGTTCTTTAGAGTTGAGGTTGGATCAGATCAGCCATGATCTCATTGAATGGCGGAGCAGGCTCGAGGGGCCGATTGGTCTACTCCTGCTCCTATTTCTTATGTTCTTATGTTCTTAGAGGATGAGACCAGGAAATTAATGGTGGGAAATATGGAGATGGCAAATACACTGAATGAATATTTTGTATCAGTCTTTACAGTAGAGGACACTAAGAATATCCCAACACTGGACAAACAGGGGGCTATAGGGGGGGGGGGAGGAGCTAAACACGATCAAAATCACTAAGGAAGTGATACTCGGTAAAATAATGGGACTCAAGGCGGATAAATCACCTGGACCTGATGGCTTACATCCTAGGGTCTTCAGGGAAGTGGCGGTAGGGATTGTGGATGCATTGGTAATAATTTTCCAAAACTCCCTGGACTCAGCAAAGATCCCGGCAGACTGGAAAACTGCTAATGTAACACCCTTATTTAAAAAGGGCAGTAGACAGAAGGCTGGAAACTATAGACCGGTTAGCCTAACATCTGTGGTAGGTAAAATTTTGGAGTCCATTATTAAGGAGACAGTAACGGGACATTTGGATAATCATAATTTAATAGGACAAAGTCAGCATGGTTTTATGAAGGGGAAGTCATGTTTGAAACATTTGCTGGAGTTCTTTGAGGAAGTAACATACAGGGTGGATAAAGGGGAACCAGTGGATGTGGTGTATTTAGACTTCCAAAAGGCATTTGACAAGGTGCCACACAAAAGATTATTGCTTAAGATAAAAAATCACGGGATTGGGGGTAATATTCTGGCATGGATAGAGGATTGGCTATCTAACAGAAGGCAGAGAGTTGGGATAAATGGTTCATTCTCAGACTGGCAATCAGTAACTAGTGGTGTTCCGCAGGGGTCAGTGCTGGGTCCCCAACTCTTTACAATCTATATTAACGATTTGGAGGAGGGGACCGAGTGTAACATATCAAAGTTTGCAGATGATACAAAGATGGGAGGGAAAGTAGTGAGTGAGGAGGACATAAAAAATCTGCAAGGGGACATAGACAGGCTAAGTAAGTGGGCAGAGATTTGGCAGATGGAATACAATACTGGAAAGTGTGAGGTCATGCACTTTGGCAGGAAAAATAGTAGAGCAAGTTATTATCTTAATGGCAAGAAACTGGAAAGTACTGAGGTACAAAGGGATCTGGGGGTCCTGGTGCACGAAACCCAAAATGTTAGTATGCAGGTGCAGCAAGTGATTAAGAAGGCCAATGGAATGTTGGCTTTCATTGCTAGGGGGATAGAATATAAAAATAGGGAGGTATTGCTTCAGTTGTACAAGGTATTGGTGAGACCGCACCTGGAATACTGCATACAGTTTTGGTGTCCATACTTAAGAAAAGACATACTTGCTCTCGAGTCAGTACGAAGAAGGTTCACTCGGTTAATCCCGGGGATGAGGAGATGGACATATGAGGAGAGGTTGGGTAGATTGGGACTCTACTCATTGGAGTTCAGAAGAATGAGAGGCGATCTTATTGAAACATATTGTGAAGGGGTTGGATCGGGTGGATGCGGGGAGGATGTTCCCGATGATGGGTGAAACTAGAATTAGGGGGCATAGTCTTAGAATAAGGGGCTCCTCTTTCAAAACTGAGATGAGAAGGAACTACTTCACTCAGAGGGTGGTAGGTCCATGGAATATGCTGCCCCAAAAAGCTGTAGAAGCTACATCATTACATAAATTTAAAACAGAAATAGACAGTTTCCTAGAAGTAAAGGGAATTAAGGGTTACGGGGAGCGGGCCGGAATTTGGACATGAGTCTAGGTTCGGATCGGTCATGGATCTGTGGGTAGCGTAGTGGGCCCAGGGGCCGTGTAGCCTGATCCTGCTCCTATTTCGTGTGTCAAATTCTGTTAGGTTCAGGAGATGGTTCTGTGATAGTAGATTGGCGGTTAGGATCAGATCAGATCTTATTGAATGGCGGAGCAGGCTCGAGGGGCCAATTAGCCTACTCCTGCTCCTATTTCTTATGTTCTTATGTTCTTATGTCACCGGAGACACCATGTCTACAATGCTCAGGGGGTTTGTTTATCTCTGTTGACTATCACTACCCCCTGCAGTCACAACCATGTTTCCTGCCTTATCAGTGAAAGACTGCTTGTTACATTCACCAACTTTATTTCACTTTGAAAAACCTTTTTGCCTGGCAAAGCATTTCAAGAAATATTAAAATTAAGGGTCTGTATATACTTTCTACACATTACAGAAGTAAAGAAACATTAAATGGTCCAGTAAGATAATTGCAGTCTATTATGATACAAAATAAGCCCAGGAAGTATAAGTAGAGGACATTAAATTTAAAGGTAAATTTATAATGAATATTAAGAAGAACTGCCTTATCTAAAGTGTATTCAATATTCCGAATAATTTGCCACATAGGGATTAGAGGCAAAAGCATTAAGGTTCTTCAAAACGCAGTTGTATAGAGATATAGGAGACTAGGGTAAGAGGGTAAGCTTCCATGGCTGAACTCAACATTTCGTTTCCTTAACTTTTCTCGGAACACAGGAACTTCAGAACAGGAGGAGGCCATTCAGCCCCTCGAGCCTGTTCCGCTATTCAATGAGATCATGGCTGATCTGTGACCTAACTCCATATACCCGCCTTTGCCCCGTATCCCTTAATACCTTTGGTTAACAAAAAGCTATCAATCTCAGATTTAACATTAACAATTGATCCAGCATCAATTGCCGTTTGCGGAAGAGAGTTCCAAACTTCTACCACCCTTTGTGTGTCGAAGTGTTTCCTAATTTCACTCCTGAAAGGTCTGGCTCTAATTTTTAGACAATGCCCCCCTAGTCCTAAACTCCCCAACCAGCGGAAATAGTTTCTCTCTAGCTACCCTATCTGTTCCCCTTAATATCTTGAAACCTTCGATCAGATCACCCCTTAACCTTCTAAATTCCAGGGAACACGACCCTAGTTTGTGTAATCTCTCCTGGTAATTTAACCCCTGGAGTTTGGGTATCATTCTCATGCTCTTATTTTATTCAAAGCGATGGGTCGATGGGGTGATTCTCACCTTCCCCTCCTGGTGGTAACCTGGCAGAGTGGACGCCCGCCCATTGTAAAACCTGCTCAATATTCATCCCGCTGATTTCAATGGAATGAAAACTGGATGGGTTCTACAAGGGATGGCCGATTGTCTCCATCAGATTACTGCCCAGGGGGTGCAGGTGAGAATATTATCCCGATATTGCATCATTTAAAATATTTCTATTAACATGATAGAGAAAATGATTTTGTTTAAATTTGTTATCCATTAGCCACCAAACATTTTTCCTTGGGTGGAGCAGTGTACAGGAAAGTGCTTCATGACAAATTTTCTTTTTCATGCTATTTGATCAGTCTATGCAACAACAACAACTTGTATTTATATAGCGCCTTTAACGTAATAAAACGTCCCAGGGTGCTTCACAGGAGCGATTATCAAGACAAAATTTGACACCGAGCCACATAAGGAGAAATTAGGGCAGGTGACCAAAAGTTTGGTCAAAGAGGGTGGTTTTAAGGAGCGTCTTAAAGGCGGAGAGATGGATAGAGAGGCGGAGAGGTTTAGGCAGGGAATTCCAGAGCTCAGGCCCAGGCAGCTGAAGGCACAGCCACCAATGGTTGAGCGATTAAAATCAGGGATGCTCAAGTGGCCAGAATTAGAGGAGCGCAGAGATCTCGGAGGGTTGTGGGGCTGGAGGAGGTTACTGAGATAGGGAGGGGCGAGGCCATGGAGGGATTTGAAAACAAGGATGAGAATTTTGAAATCGAGGCGCTGCTTAACCGGGAGTTCAATGTAGGTCAGCGAGCACAGGGGTGATGGGCGAACGGGACTTGGTGCGAGTTAGGACAGAGTTTTCGATTACCTCAAGTTTACGTAGGGTGGAATGTGGGAGGCCAGCCAGGAGTGCGTTGGAATAGACAAGCCTAGAGGTAGCAAAGGCAGGGATAAGGGTTTCAGCAGCGGATGAGCTGAGGCAAAGGGCGGAGACGGGCGATGTTACGGAGGTAGAAATAGGCGGTCTTAGTGATGGCGCGGATATGTGGTGGGAAGTTCATCTCGGGGTCAAAGATGACACCAAGGTTGCGAACAGTCTGGTTCAGCCTCAGGCAGTTGCCACACAACATACGTGATATAGTAAGATACATTTGAGTGATAATTAATTCAGCAGTACTTGATGGGTTATGAATAGCATCCTTTTTATGAGATGCCATTCAGCCTCTACCACCATCTCAATTAACTGACCGCGCCATTTGTGCCCTATGTCGTCTAATACTGTTGTTGCATTCATGTATTTCAGATTCGTTTTGTGAAGCTTGTGACACTTTATCTGAGGGATGATGAATCAGTTCATTAGAGTAAACTCATCAAGACACCCACAGAGCACCATAACTTATCAAAGTCTGTGTACAATTCATCAATCTTCTTGTCGCCTATCTATTTGCTTACAGTAAAGCATATTTTAATTTTAATAAAACAAAGACTAAGTTAACTGTCAGCATGTGTTTGCCAATAAAAAGCTTTGAAGATGGACATGCAAACTTAATAAGAGCGATGCATCTCGAACGGTGCATAGATAACCGAAGACTCTTGAAGAAGCTAGGGGGAAACATTTGGTTGCTTTGCGCCCCCTGTTAGCGCTAACGGGGCGTAAAGCACCTAGCGCCCGGGCATGGCGCCGCTGATGCCTCCCGCGAAATTCAGCGGGATGTGGGTGGCGGCGGTAGCCGGCAGCGCCCCGCGGAGCTGCGCCTCCGGGGATGACGTCATCGCCGTGCGCAGCACCCTGGCCGCAAACTTGTCTTGCGTGCCCTGACCTGTTGCCGGACGCCGTGTCCGACAGGGTCAGGGTGCTGTGTTTGCGGCCAGGGGCGGCGCTAATTAAAGGGCACGTGCCGGGCCGCCATTTTTTTTGGGCCGCCAACCAGCACCTGCCCCCTCTGGCCTCCTCCTGCGGGGTGCCGGCCGCGAATGGTATGTGTTTTCCTGGCACCCCGCTCCCCGGTGGTCCAGCAGGGCCCCGGTGCGCGCTGCGCTAGGCCCCTCCCCTTTAATCAGGGGAGGGAGGTCTACAGTACCGCGGCGCTACGTGCCGATGCGCGTGGCGCTGCTGCACGTAGTGCCGCGATATTCAATGGGAGTGCCCCAAGAGGGAGGGGGAGCGCTTCTAGTAGCCCTGCCTCCTGCTTGGGGCGCTACCATTCATTTTCGGACGCAGGGGTGCTAACCTTTTCGGGGCGCTAAAAGTAGCGCCCCTGGCGAAGTTAGAGCCCCAAAGGAGGTGCGACCCAATTTTTCCCCCTAAGTATTTATCTTCCAGCAATGGGATATCGTATGCATTCATTTTAAATTGGATGTATAGTTTGGGCTGCATCATTTATTGAATTGCCCAATAGAGGCACTGAGGAAGTGTTGGCCATTGTAGGAGTGCGTGTAACAGCTCTGTGTGTGCTATATGAGCTCTACCCTACACCAATTTCAACTCATCAGGAACTCCAGAGCTTGTATCATGGAGGTGAAGTTATCCTGGCATGTCAGCTGTGGCTCAGTGGGTAGCACTTTCTCCTCTGAGTCTGAAGGTTGTGGGTTCAAGTCCCACTCCAGAGACTTGAGCACAAAAATCTAGGCTGACACTCCAGGGCAGTACTGAGGGAGTGCTGCACTGTTGGAGGTGCCGTCTTTCGGATGAGACGTTAAACCGAGGCCCCCGTCTGCTCTCTCGGGTGGGCGTAAAAGATCCCACGGCCACTATTTTGAAGAAGAGCAGGGGGGAGTTCTCCCCGGTGTCCTGGGGCCAATATTTATCCCTCAATCAGCATCATTAAAAAAGCAGATTATCTGGTCATTGTCACATTGCTGTTTGTGGGAGCTTGCTGTGCGCAAATTGGCTGCTGCGTTTCCTACATTACAAGAGTGGCCACACTTCAAACAGTACTTCACTGGCTGTAAAGCGCTTTGGGACGTCCGGTGGTTGTGAAAGGCGCTATAGAAATGCAAGTCTTTCTTTGTTATTGAAATTCAACTTCGGCAGGGTCCTAAAGCAGGCGGTAAGGAATCAGCGTCCTCTTACACACCCATTCGATTATCCTTTCCATTGAAATCAGTGGGAAGGAATATTGGGCGGGAGATATAATGGGCAGCCGATTCGCCACCGCCCGTTTTGCATCCCCACCAAAGTTGAATTGCGCCCCCCCCCCTCCCCATATCTTCTACGAAACCCAAAACATGCATCACCGCTATTCCTCATCATCTCCCTCTTCCCCGGCACATTGGCTTCAAAGTCTTCATCCTATTTTCCATGGCCTTGTTCCACCCTCGCTCCACTACTTCTTGCAATCGAAGGCTTCAAGTCAAACAAGGCCACAGTTGATCACGACCTACCACCCCCTCATCCCCCTCAACTTACAAATCAGTACTCCTTCATGATCAACGGCAATCGTCGGAAGTTCCAAGGGAAGAAAGGGCACAGAATATACTCTGGGTGAGGGACTTCAATGGTCACCATCAGGAGTGCCTTGGTAGTGCCATCACTGACTGAGCTGGCTTCCTCCTGAAGGACCTATCTGCCAGACTAGGCCAGCATTAGGTGGTGAAGAAACTTAGATGAGGAAGTAACCTACTTGACCTTGTCCTCACCAACCTACCTGTCTAGGTCTATGCATGATAGCATTGGTAGAAGTGACCAACACACAGTCCTTGTGAAGATAGTGGGCCAAAAATTGATCCCGCTGCGTACTCTCGTGTATTCTCTCTCCAATTGCCGGTTTTCTGCATGCCCTGCGCATGCGCTGAAAACCGGCACTTGGTCTTTGGAAAAGGGGGCGGTTCCTCTGTGCACCGCGTGCGCGCTACAGGCTGCGCGCACGCTGTGCACTTAGAGCTTTGGACGCGCAGGTAAGGACGGAAGATTTTAGAAACGAAAAAAGGAGGAGCAAGTCCCACTTTTAACAAGGTAAGTAGTGAATTAAGTATTATTTTGAATTTTTTTTAACAGGTATATCTTTTTTAGAGACTTTAAAGACAGGTAAGTTTATTTTTATAACTTTTTAAAAGATTTTAAATTTTTTCAAAAATTTAATTTTTTATTTAAAATGGTTAATTTATTTAACTATACTTATTTTATTAATGTGATGGTTTTTTTTTAATTTAATTGAGGTTTAGCTGTTATTTTGGGGGTGTGTAAGATTCATAGCTTTCACAGCACTTTTGTGAAAGTTATGAATGGAAGATGGTGTGCTGCCATTGGCTCTAACTGAGTCACGTGATCCCACAGCTCGCACAAATTCACTACGCCGGTGGGATACGCAAGCACTGCCCAGTTGATGTCTGGAACATCAAGTACGTGCGAGCTGGATCTGAAAAAGCACAAGCGGAGTGAGAGATCCTTACCCCCGCGGGAACAGAGCGAGATCAATTTCTGGGCCAATATCTGGTCTCAACTTTGAGTACATTGTCCATTGCTTAGTGGGGCAGATCTGGACAGATCTGGCTGCCCAAAAATAGGCATCCATGAGGCGCTATCTTCTTCTTCTTAGGCAGTCCCTCAGAACTGAGGATGACTTGCTTCCACACTAAAAATGAGTTCCCAGGTGGCTGATGAGTCCAATGCGGGACCTACAGTCTCTGTCACGGGTGGGACAGACGGTGGTTGAAGGGGGCGGGTGGGGTGGGGTGCTTGGGTTGACGTGCGCTCCTTCCGCTGTTTGCGCTTGGCTTCCGCCTGCTCCCGGCGAAGAGACTCGAGGTGTTCGGCGCCTTCCCGGATGCTTCTCCTCACTTTGTGCGGTCTTGGGCCAGGAATTGTAAACCACCCCAATCTGTAACCTCATGGCTTGGCGCATCTCACAGTCTTCGATCACCATCAATCCAGTCGCCTAACCCTGGTTCAATGCAGTGTGTCGAAGGATGTGTGAGGAACAACCCCAGACTTACCTTAGAATGAGGTATCAACCCAGTAAACCTACCACACTTGGTTGCCCAGGGCTGGCCTTAGGGAAAATGGCACCCATTCTTTGAGTTTAAGTATGTAGTACTATTAATGAAAGTTTCAGAAATAATGCTGTAATCATAGAATCATAGAAATTTATGGCACAGAAGGAGGCCATTCGGCCCATCATGTCTGTGCCGGTAACCTTGAAAGTTTTTTATAATTTAAAAAATAAACTATATGTCAACAAAAATAACGTTATAGCTCAGTGACAAATAAACTAAACATTAAAATAATAAATATCAATACCAAATAAAGCAAGATATTTTGAGCCACATCATTCTCGATAGACAGGATGGCTGGTGAAGATAGCCTGTCGTCTCCCATCGTCGATCACAGATATACTTTTATGAGCTTCAACTTTGAGAAGCTCTGTTCGCTGCTCGCCATCGATACGGGCACAGTTAACAGGATCCTGAGTGCTATCCATCGCCACCGATACGGGCACAGTTAACAGGATCCTGAGTGCTATCCATCGCCACGGATACGGGCACGGTTAACAGGATCCTGAGTGCTATCCATCGCCACTGATGCGGGGATGGTTAACAGGATCCTGAGTGCTCTCCGTGTGTTTGGGAACTTGCTGTTGAAACTTGAAGTTTGCTCCTCTTGAGAAGCGCTGCAGTCCATTGGAAGCAGTATTTGGAGATCGCCAAGATCCTCACAGAGGTCGACGCCATTAATGTCAGACCCTCTTGACCATGGCGCCCCCCCTGACCCCGGTGCCCTGGGCGGTCGCCCACTCGTAATGGTGGCTACCAACATGCTAAGCACCAAAAGCAGCAAGCTAACACAGCGCTAAGAGAAAAGAGACCCAGCCTATTCATCCTTTCCTGATAGGTATAACCTCGCATTTCTGGTATCATCCTTGTCAATCTTTTTTGCACCCTCTCCTGTGCCTCTATATCCTTTTTATAAGATGGCGACCAGAACTGCACGCAGTACTCCAAGTGTGGTCTAACCAAGGTAAGTGCACCTCATTACATAGTCCAGTACAAATGGCACGGTATCACAATATCCAATACTTTAATGAGTATGAAATCAATTGTTTGGACTTTGTTCCAACACATAAACAATGCATCATAAACATAAACCTAATAAATATCATTTATTTCTTAACCTGACCTTCATTGCTGCCTATTTTCTTTCAAAGATAACATTTATAGATAACTAAATAATACAAAAGATATGCTGTCGAAATGGAAAGACGTTTTTCATGTTCAGTGAAGTGCTTTTTAGTCATTCATTTATTCATCAAGTGGAGCATAGCAAACATCAATCGACAGCGCTAATGTATTCTAAGATACATATAGTCTGTTACATATTCAAAGAAAACTTGTCAATCACAAAAGAAAAGTTGCTCTGAATGCTCAAAATAATTCAGACACCACGGACCAAGGTTGACGGCGAAGTGCTATAATATGTGCTTTGAAAATAATAAAGTGGGACACCAGGGAATTAAAGTGACAGCGATAAATACAGGTTTGTTGCAGTCAAATGAGTCAGGTCACTCGAAGAGCCGCAATCGCTGAACCAGACTTCGCAGGCGGCTCACCGATGGGAGGGAGGGAGAGAGGGGGCATGGAATCTGGCGGCTCCCTCACCGAGCCAAGGTGGAATTTGGAAGTGGCGAGACAGGCAAACACGGGGTGGTAGGCATCGGTCTTCAACAGGTGGGAAGGAAGAATTTGATGGGGTCGGGAAAAGCATTCACGTCCCCCAGAAAATCATAAGAACATCAGAAATAGGGGCAGGAATAGGCCACTTGGCCCCTCGAGCCTGCTCCGCCATTCAATAAGATCATGGCTGATCTTGGGCTCAAAGCCACTTCCCTGCCCGCTCCCCATAACCCTTCACTCCCTTATCGTTCAAAAATCTGTCTATCTCCACCTTAAATGTATTTAATGACCCAGCCTCCATGGCTCTCTGGGGCAGAGAATTCCACAGATTCACGACCCTCTGAGAGAAGAAATTCCTCCTCATCTCCGTGCTAAAAGGGCGACCCTTTATTCTGAAACTGTGCCCCCGAGTTCTAGATTTCCCCACGAGGGGAAACATCCTCTCTGCATCTACCTTGTCGAGCCCCCTCAGTATTTTATATGTTTCGATAAGATCACCTCTCATTCTTCTAAACTCCAATGAGTATAGGCCCAGCCTGCTCAACCTTTCCTCATAAGTCAAACCCCTCATCTCTGAATTAACCTCGTGAATCGTCTCTGAACTGTCTCCAATGCAAGTATATCCTTCCTTAAATAAGGAGACCAAAATCATTACAAAAACCAAAGACATAACCTGGTTTTGCAGTGACCCACAGCGATCTCTTTAAGGACCATTGGTTAGGCCGCGCTGTGTCCAGCACACTCCACCGATCGGTACCTGCACATTGCACTGGGGTCCCACAACCAGCGTAGGACTCCAACGTGTATATCCACATAGGCTCCCATCTGTTTCGGGTTGGAGTGCTACCTGCCTGTTTACCAGCCTGATCCCAAATCGTGGCGGGCTGCATGATAGTGGGATCGAGGTAGAACATGGCGCACTGCCAGTTGCGGCCCGCTACTGCCCCATTCTCAACCGAAAATGGAGAGAAAATCCATGCTTCTTCGGCAGCACCTCCCAAACCCGTGACCTCTACCACCTAGAAGGACAAGGGCAGCAGGCGCATGGGAACACCACCACCTCCAAGTTCACCTCCAAGTCACACACCATCCTGACTTGGAAATATATCGGCCGTTCCTTCATCGTCGCTGGGTCAAAATCCTGGAACTCCCTCCAGAACAGCACTGTGGGAGGACCTTCACCACATGGACTGCAGCGGTTCAAGACCACCACCTTCTCAAGGGGAAGTTAGGGATGGGCAATAAATGCTGGCCTTGCCAGCGACGCCCACATCCCAGGAATGAATTAAAAAAAAATTCACCCCAGGGCCTCTACTAGGCTGTTTCCCTCCATTTACAACATTTGGACCATTGCTGCCGTTGACCCAGGCCCACCACACCCTGTTTCCAGGTGCAGGGTCGCTAACTGCATCTGGAACCCAGGGCCCCAGCCCCACACCAGCACTTGCATGAGGTGGGTGGGTGGGGAAGGGGCAGCCAGTGATGCCACTGGCCTGAGTAGGGAGGAAAAAATCTGCCCCTATCTTTTTTTTTCCTCTCCCTCTCACATGGCAGCTGTCGATCACTCTGCCATTGCCATTTACACCTCCTCTAGACCCATCTTTTGTTTCTTAACTTGTCCCATTCCCATCTCCTTTTTGCCTTGCACTATCATCCCTTTTGTCTTTTAATCTCTCCTGCCTTCCACCCTATCACAGACCTTCCCTTTTGTTCTTTCCTCCCCTCCTTCCTTTCCCTGCCTCTGCACTTGCTTAAAAACCTGTTACATCTCCAAATTTTTCCAGTTCTGATGAAAGGTCATCGACCTGAAGCGTTAACTCTCTTTCTCTCTCCACAGATGCTGCCTGAACCTGCTGAGTATTTCCAGCACTTTCTGTTTTTATTTCAGAAAAAAATCAAGGTTGGGGTGAGAAGGCGCCAATGGGCTTGTTGATTGGGCAGGGTATGTTGTTCATTGGATCAATACATTGTGCTCAAGGCCATAGGACTGTTCATGTAGGGGCACATTTACAGGATTAAAGTCCTGTCAATCAATGATGGCTCAACTGTGCATTCTCTTTCCTCTTCCTCTTCCTCCTACATTTCAGATTCTGATGGGGGTTTGACAGGGTAGATGCTGAGAGGTCGTTTCTCCTGGCTGGAGAGTCTAGAACTAGGGGGGCACAGTCTCAGGATGGTGGCGGGGGATTCAGCCATTTAAGACTGAGATGAGGAGGAATTTCTTCACTCAGAGGGTTGTGAATCTTTGGAATTCTCTACCCCAGAGGGCTGTGGATGCTGAATCGTTGAGTATATTCAAGGCTGAGATAGATAGATTTTTGGACTCTCGGGGAATCGAGGGATATGGGGATCGGGCGGGAATGTAAGGGGGCGTGTCTCAGACGGTGCTGGTGCGGGGTTAGGCCTTCGTTGCCTAATACTATTGCTTGCTCTGGTCTCCGGCCAGCCTTTTTGCAATAAGCACCTGTGAGTGGTTCGACCCACTCGCCCTTACGGTTCTAACACTGGACTTAGGTGCAGGGAGCAGTAATGCAGAGAAAAACTCAAATAGACCCGGTTGAATAGTACGAAATGGAAATCTTTATTGCATGGCGTCTAAAATCATGAAATACATGTCATAGGCGCAAATCAACGATAGTACAAGTATACATACATTCATAAAGCTTGGTCTGTGGAAATGGAGAACACACGGCACATCGTAGAAAGGGGAACACATTATATCTTAACCTTATTAAAACCACCCTCCCTTAATAATACCTACACTATGTCTAGATTTGTAGGATCGTAAAACATGCTCACCACTCGTGTTACTTCGGAGATTTTTAAAGTAAGGCACTCGGCTCGTTTCGCTGCAGCGCCTGACTGTCACGTGTTTGGAAGGGTCTCTGCACCCCACTTGTTTACTTTCGCTGCTGCGAAAAGCAGGCCAGACTCCCTGTTGTCATGAAGAAGTTGATGGACCCAAACCGGATCGTGCAGTAACCCGTAGAATTCAAAGATGAGTTCTGTATTTATATTTTCGGGCGTGGTCGGGGTTTACTGACCGTGGCGGCACGTGGAATTTCTTCTCGTCTTCTTCTCGTCTTCTTCTCGTCTCGTCTCCTCGGGCCTCCGGGTCCAGACACCGTTTACCGACACTCGGGATGGTGTACCCTGTTACTTGCCCTTGTCGGGGCGGCTCGTACCGATTGAGCTCCACCCAACACTCGAATAACCGACCAGTACGGCTAAGAGTCAAGAGTCAACAAAGTCCAGAGAGAAAATCAAGAGGCTGCTCGTCCAGCAGAGTGATACCAGAGGATAAGGATAAGAGTTCAGCCCGAGTCAAGAGTCAGCAGAGATAAGAGTCCAGCCGAGAGAATAAGAGACCGATGGACATTTGTTCTCTATAGTTATAGTGATGTGTCCTCTTATCTCCCGCTCAAATCTTAATGTTTGTCCTTTGTGTAATATTGGCGCTCAAAACTCCCAGCATGGGGCGATTATCTTCTTTAACGGGTTTCGGTAGCACCTGAAACTGGCCAACTATCCGTTAATGTTTTCCCCATTGTTGACCCAGCCAGGATGTGTATGAATCGTCACCCTGACTGGTTTTGGGGGCCCCCGAATACTGACTTAATCACCCGTCAATGTCTCTCTCATTGTAGAGCCGGGGGGGGGTATTTGTGTATTGATGTGTCTGGATGGGCCTTCGATTGCCCAGTACAATGATCCTTTCTGTGCATAGGAAAACGATTCCAGCACTTATATCTTTGCTATTGTTCCAAATGCAAACGGGTTGCATCCTGTCTTTATCAGTGTTTACCGAGTATGATCCAATCTTATACTAAATGTATATTCGACGCCATTTTGTCTGCCCACTGTGTTTCTGGAAGCTTCTGCCACGATGCTCGGCGGCCATTTTACAGGCTTCTGTGTCCTTTATTATCAGGACAGCATTTCGTTTAATAAAACTGATCAAACGAATCTGCTTCTCTTGTGTTATTTTGAATCGCGATAATTGCGAAACTTTACAGGAAAGTGGAGTTGAGGTCGACGATCAGCCATGATCTTATTGAATGGCGGACCAGGCTCGAGGGGCCGTATGGCCGACTCCTGCTCCTAACTCTTATGTTCTTTGTATGTTCTCATCCTCGGCCGAGGCTTCAGGCTGCCTTGCTTGGTCCTCTTGCTGCCTGGTTTCCCCTCTCTGAAGGATGAAAATAATGCAATCTACACCAGAAGCAGATAATTTTGTTAACCCTCCCGATCTTTCTTAACATTGGAACCTCTGCTTCATCGTGCTACTGGTATGGTCCATTAGGATCTAGGTGCAGACATGAGCTCGGTTCTACCGATGTTCAGCTTCCCTTCAGGGTTTCCTCAGTGGAATCATTGGCCAGGGCTGCAGTGGATATTCTTCGTTCCCCCATGGGGTTAGCCGTCCAGTCTGCCCGCCCCTTCAACTAATGGAGCGATGGAGGACTGGTGCCAAATGAAGGCACCGTGGTCGCGTTAACTTGCACAAGTTTCAGAATAAAGGGTCGCCCTTTTAGAACTGAGATGAGGAGGAATTTCTTCTCTCAGAGGGTTGTAAATCTGTGGAATTCTCTGCCCCAGAGAGCTGTGGAGGCTGGGTCATTAAATACATTTAAGGTGGTGAGAGACAGATTTTTGCAAGATAAGGGAGTGAAGGGTTGTGGGGAGCGGGCGGGGAAGTGGCTTTGAGCCCAAGATCAGCCATGATCTTATTGAATGGCGGAGCAGGCTCGAGGGCTCGAGTGGCCTATTCCTGCTCCTATTTTTTATGTTCTTATGTTCTCAATTCTGCTCCTGTAATCCAGTGTAAGAATGCAACGCTTTGGTAATCTTCACAGGAATGGACAAGGGTAGATCTTGTCTGCAGTTCAGGTATCAGCCTCCCTCATGAAGTGTAGATGCTACAGGGAGGTCCTTTCAGACATCCTAAGAACATAAGAACATAAGAAATAAGAGCAGGAGTCGGACATTTGGTTCTTCGAGCCTGCTCCGCCATTCAATAAGATCATGGCTGATCTTCTGTCTCATCTCCACTTTCCTGCACTATCCCCATATCGCTTGACTCCCTTAATATCCAAAAATCTATCGATCTCTGTCTTGAATATAATCAATGACTGAGCCTCCACAGCCCCCTGGGGTAGAGAATTCCAAAGAGTCACCACCCACTGAGTGAAGACATTTCTCCTCATCTCAGTCCTAAAAGGGCGACCCTTTATTCTGAAACTTGTGCAAGTTAACGCGACCACGGTGCCTTCATTTGGCACCAGTCCTCCATCGCTCCATTAGTTGAAGCCATTCTGAGACTAAGGTAGGTGTTTCTGAAGATTTAGCTTCTGGGAGGAGGCCAAGCAGGCACCAGCTGCCTGAGATGTAATTTGCACCTGCCTGTGTTCCCTCTGCATGAACTCCGCTTCCCCCACTCACTCACTCACTCACTCACTCACTCAGGGTACGCACCATTCCTGGATCCTGTGAAGCTGGAACTCCCCGCTTACGAAGTCTCTGGCTCCATCCCCTGGCGACCAGGAACCATTTGCAGGGCTCTGGGGGAAAGAGCAGGGAGGAGTGGGACTAATTGGAGAGCTCTTTCAAAGAGCCGGCACAGGCAGGATGGGCTGAATGGCCTCCTTCTGTGCTGTAAAATTCTCTGATTCTCTGATTTGGTTTGAAAGGGGTGCAATCGGATCTGTGGCGAAACTCGAAAAGCTGTTGTAAAAGTTTTAACTTAACCGAAGTACTGTAAAAAAAAAAGTCAAAAAACAATGAAAATCAGGTCCTTTAAAATTGCAAGAGATGCCACAATGGTCACTATCTCTTTTGCAGACTCATTTATGATTGTCCAAGACCCGATTGTGAATCTGCAGCAGTATTCATCCTGGATAGACCGTCTCAGCCTTTCAGATGCCTGTGTGGTCATTTTTAGTCAGATCAGAATGGTTGGTTGTCGTGCGCAGTTGTGAGGTGAGCCCAATGTGCACAGACTTTGAAATCGGTTTAGTAGTCAGAAGGAGAGAGAGAGAGAGAGAGAGAGACAGCAAATGTCTGTCCGTCTACAGCGCACTAAGTCTGAGTCTGTTGGTGGAGGAATGACGTGAAACGAATAAATTGAATGGTAGGTGAAGGTCAGAGGGGTTGACCTAAACCCAGGCGGACCACTCTCTGTGTGTGAGCTTGTTTGGACATCTGCTCAGCTGGACAAGGCAGGCATCTTAAATACCTAATAAATCCAATAAGGAACTCAGGAGAAATGTCTTTACCCAGAGAGTGGTTAGAATGCAGAACTCGCCACCGCAAGGAGTAGTTGAGGCGAATGACATAGACACATTTAAGGGAAAGATAGATAAATCACATGAGGGAGAAGGGAATAGAAGGATTTGTCGATGGGGTGAGATGAAGAGGGGTGGGAGGAGGCTCGTGTGGAGCATAAACACCAAAAGCAGTAGATGCTAGCTCAATTAATCATTTTAAATCTGAGAAGGATAGATTTTTGCGAGCCAAGGGTATTAAGGGATATAGAGCCAAGGCGGGTATATGGAGTTAGGTCGCAGATCAGCCATGATCTCATCGAGTGGCGGAGCAGGCTCGAGGGGCTGAATGGCCTCCTCCTGTTCCTATGTTCCAATTTTCCTATGTTTCTAGAAGCAAAGCATAAACGAGAATCAGGCAACGAGAATTGTACACCGATAATGGATGTTTGACCCTGACCAGCTGATTTTCCTTGATGCATTGTGCACATGTGATCCTTTACAGCCAAGCACAATAAACAGAATATCTACCCCAATATATTTTTGTCATGGTCCTTACTGGTCTCATTTGCCAAATAATCTTAAATTTCATCAAATTTTTATTCTCTGGAAGATACTTTACTATATTACGAATGATATCCTGATCATTTACAAGACAGTGCGAAATGTAAATAGTCTTTGGTGGGGTGCTTAATATTCTATTAGCTATTAATCGAGATTTTCCAATATGGGTTCAGTTTATATGCGAATGTTTAGAGATGCCTTTTGCACTGATTATGAATGGAAGTGTGCTTTCTGCATTCAACGTTCCAAGGTCAGTTCGTGGACGGAAAATTGGGTGAGCCCCATTGTGAGCGTGTGATCCTGCCCGCCCGATTGTCCTCTCTGTGCTGTGTCTTCCCGATTGTCCGCTGTATGTTGTGCCTTCCCAATTGTCCTCTCTATGCTGTGTCTTCCCGATTGTCCGCTCTATGCTGTGTCTTCCCGATTGTCCGCTCTATGTTGTGCCTTCCCGATTGTCCTCTCTATGCTGTGTCTTCCCGATTGTCCGCTCTATGCTGTGTCTTCCCGATTGTCCTCTCTATGCTGTGTCTTCCCGATTGTCCTCTCTATGCTGTGTCTTCCCGATTGTCCGCTCTATGCTGTGTCTTCCCGATTGTCCGCTCTATGTTGTGCCTTCCCGATTGTCCTCTCTATGCTGTGTCTTCCCGATTGTCCGCTCTATGCTGTGTCTTCCCGATTGTCCTCTCTATGCTGTGTCTTCCCGATTGTCCTCTCTATGCTGTGTCTTCCCGATTGTCCTCTCTATGCTGTGTCTTCCCGATTGTCCACTCTATGCTGTGCCTTCCCGATTCTCCTCTCTGCGCTGTGCCTTCCCGATTGTCCTCTCTATGCTGTGTCTTCCCGATTGTCCGCTCTATGTTGTGCCTTCCCGATTGTCCTCTCTATGCTGTGTCTTCCCGATTGTCCTCTCTATGCTGTGTCTTCCCGATTGTCCTCTCTATGTTGTGCCTTCCCGATTGTCCTCTCTATGCTGTGTCTTCCCGATTGTCCTCTCTATGCTGTGTCTTCCCGATTGTCCTCTCTATGTTGTGCCTTCCCGATTGTCCTCTCTATGCTGTGTCTTCCCGATTGTCCGCTCTATGCTGTGTCTTCCCGATTGTCCTCTCTGTGCTGTGTCGTCCCGATTGTCCGCTCTGTGCTATGTCTTCCCGATTGTCCTCTCTATGTTGTGCCTTCCCGATTGTCCGCTCTATGTTGTGTCTTCCCGATTGTCCTCTCTATGCTGTGTCTTCCCGATTGTCCTCTCTATGTTGTGCCTTCCCGATTGTCCGCTCTATGTTGTGTCTTCCCGATTCTCCTCTCTATGCTGTGTCTTCCCGATTGTCCTCTCTATGTTGTGCCTTCCCGATTGTCCGCTCTATGTTGTGTCTTCCCGATTGTCCTCTCTATGCTGTGTCTTCCCGATTGTCCTCTCTATGTTGTGCCTTCCCGATTGTCCGCTCTATGTTGTGTCTTCCCGATTCTCCTCTCTATGCTGTGTCTTCCCGATTGTCCGCTCTGTGCTGTGTCTTCCCGATTGTCCGCTCTATGCTGTGTCTTCCCGATTGTCCGCTCTATGCTGTGTCTTCCCGATTCTCCTCTCTATGCTGTGCCTTCCCGATTCTCCTCTCTATGCTGTGCCTTCCCGATTCTCCTCTCTATGCTGTGCCTTCCCGATTGTCCGGGGGGGGAGGTTAAAGTTGCAGAATCAGGGGTCCCGACCCCATCCCGCCTCCAACCCGCCTCCATGCCAGTTTCTCTGGCGGCGGGTACCCGACCTGTTCTGAGACCCGACTCCCCGAGGCGGGAGGGGATTAGTGACAATTAACTGCCTGTTAACAGGTAGTTAACAGGCAGTTTTTTGCATAATCCCTATTTTAAAAAGAAAAGTGTGGGCTTCCCGATAGGTGGCAACCACTCCAAGTTATTGGGTCAGGCCGTGGGTCTGCAGGGGTTGGAGGGGTCGATATATCCGGTGGGCAGGTGAGTGATGGGTGCATGTGTGCAGAGGTAAGTGTGTAAGGTAAGTGCTAAGTGTTGGAAAAAGTTTTACTTACCTTAACTTCCTCCTGCAGGTGTCAGCCCTTCAGTTCTCAGGAGTTAGAAATCTCACCGGCACAGAATGCAGGAAAGCCGTGGTTCTGTCAAAAACTCCAGCCTTCTGTTTTCTGTGCTGGAATGATTTCTAACTCAGCCTGAGAGGAAGGACTGACGTTAGAAATCATATTGTGAGTGTTTGACAGCTTCACAGAGCTGTCAAACGCTGATATTTCATCTGTCAAAAGCTCTTGACAGATGAAATGTCAGTCTGTGATGTCACCTGTTGCCGGGTGGCCCTTAATTGGCCTGCTAAGCCCACTGGGCGGGCTCAACAAGGTCAATCAAGGGAAAATACAGTGGGTTGGCCACATCTAGATGGAGGCGGGTTTACAAGCCAGAATGTGTGATTCCCGACCCCAACCCGACCCCAGATTCAAAATCCAGCCCGAAGTGTCAGCCAGTGGCTCAGTTGGTAGCCTCTGAGTCAGAAGGTCGTGGGTTCAAGTCCCACTCCAGAGACTTAAAAACAAAAATCTAGGCTGACATTCCAGGGCAGTACTGAGGGAGCGCTGCACTGTCAGAGGTGCCGTCTTTCAGATGAGACGTTAAACTGAGGCCCCATCTGCTCTCTGGGGTAGTAAAAGATCCCACGACACTATTTCAAAGAAGAGCAGGGGAGTTATCCCCGGTGTCCTGGGTTAATATTTATTACTCAATCAACATCACTAAAAACAGATTATCTGGTCATTATCAGATTGCTGTTTGTGGGAGCTTGCTACGATTGGGCAATCACAATCAGATGATACCCCCAATGGGTCAAAAGGCAATTCTGCACCACATTTACTGCTTCTGTTTCTGTTGCCTCTCTTCTATTAAGGAACTTGCAACTTATGTTGGGTTGATTGAAGCCACCAATTATTACATTATTTTCTTTAAGTATCCTTAGCTCACTGTTCTAATGTGTCATCATCTTTACCCTGCCCAAGGGCTCTCAAGTAAGACCCCTGTTGTTAATCCTTCATCTCTGTGCTGAAGTTAGACTATTTCATTTTGTTTTTCCCTTGGGATATCCATTCACCTTCCTTGCTACTATAATCCCAAAAGAGTTTACACAGCAGGGTAAACCACTTTGTAGTGATTTGCACTCCACCAGACATGTGACCCTGAAAGCAGTAAGAGCTACTCTCTCCAAATAGTAATCTTCTCTTCACATTAACTGCCTGACATCCAACTGTGCTTGTCTCTGTGGCTACTCCAGATAATCTCTCGCAATTGCACTATGGTGGTGGAAAATGGCCAGTGATAGAGAT
>CM059428.1:6061335-6111335 GCA_030390025.1 Squalus acanthias
TCCTCTTCTGCATCATCCGCAAACACGGGATCAGCCTCCGTGTGTACGGTGACGACACCCAACTCCATCCTTTCCGCCACTTCTCGTGACCACTCCACCGCCTCTGTGTTGTCAGACTGCTTGTCTGAGATCTGGTCATGGGTGAGCCACAATTTCCTGAAGTTTTCAATCTGTCAGCTTTATCCTGATTCTTCTCAATGGCTTTAGTGAATCGTCTTCGGCCCCCGCCACAAACTCCGCAGCCTCCCCACCAATTCCGTTCCCCCTCTCCGGCCACTGTCTCAGGCTGAACCCTACTGTTTGCAACCTCGGTGTCCTGTTCGATCCCGAGCTTTCAGCCCCACATATTCTTCATCAAGAAGAGCGCCGACTTCTACCTCCATAACATTGCCCAGATAAGCCTCATCCCTGCCCACCTGCCACTGAAACCATCCATGTTCTTGCTACCTCCAGATTTGACTATTCCAATGCTCTCAGGCTGCCTCCATCCTCCACCTCCGCCCTCTGTAAACTTCAGCTCATCCAAAACCCTGCTGCTTATGCCCTGTCACACACTGAGTCCTGCTCACCCATCAGCCCTGTCCTTATTGACATTGGCTCCCGGTCCCCAACACCTCCAATTTAAAATGCTCATCCTCCTGTTCACATCGCTCCATGGCCTCACCCCTCCCCTATCTCTGTAACCTTCTTCAGCCCTACAGTGCCCCCAGAACCTTCTGTTCTCTGATCCTGGCCTTTTGTACATCCCCCCCTCCCATCCCACCCCTTCCCTTCACCCCACCTGTGGCAGCTGTGGCATTTCTCTATGATAAAGAGACTATGTCAATGCAGGTCATTGTTGGTGGTACTAGCGAAGGGGTATTGGGACGTTTTAGCATGGGGGGAGATGTTGGAATCTAGTGGTTATGTTACTGGTCCAGTAATCCAGAGGCCTAGACTAATGATCCGGAGACGTGAGTTCAAATCCCAACACGACAGCTGGGGAATTTAAATTTAATTAATTAAATAAATCTGGAATAAAAAGCTAGCATCAGTAACGGTGGCCATGAAACTACAGAATTGTCGTAAAAACCCATCTGGTTCACTAATGTCCTTTAGGGAAGGAAATCTGTCGTCATTACCCGGTCTGGCCTATATGTGACTACAGACCCACAGCAATGTGATTGATTCTTAACTGCTCCTCCAGACCAGTTGTATCAAAACTGCTATGCACCACACGGACTGCAGCGGTTCAAGAAGGCGGCTCACCACCACCTTCTCGAGGGGCAATTAGGGATGGGCAATAAATGCTGGCCTTGCCAGCGACGCCCACATCCCGTGAATGAATAAAAAAATTGTTGTAAAGTATGTCAGTCAAGGTGCAGCAGCACTGTGGGGCTCTTCGGAGCACTGGGAATGTGGTCACGTTTCTGATGATGTCCTGGAATCTAGTAGCACTATCCCAGGATCTGGAGGGATTTGGGAGACTTACCAAAGTTTGGCAAGTACTGGTGACGGAAAGTCCCAGAGGATGGCAGCACTGGGGCGGGCATGTACCAGGCCAGGGGAACTTCGGCAGAGTCTGACAATAATGATGGGGCAGGGAGTCAGAGTACCGGGGCAGTAGAGGGGCCGAATCCCTGGGTCGGGCAGGACTGAGAGGGAATCTGTGCATATGCCAGCACTGCTAGCGGCTGATCGGTCGAGGAGCACTGTGAACAGGGTCCCACAATCTGGCAGCACTGCAAATGCTTGGGGGAGGCTGGAACGTCTTGTCACACTGTTTTTTTTTGCAGTCCTGGGCGAGCGAGGGAGCTGGCAGTCAGTGCCAGTGCCGCCTTCCCTTCAAGTGGCACGAGTGATAATTTGGGAGACTTTGTGGCACCCACACCCGGGAATCAGTTCT
This sequence comes from Squalus acanthias, assembly GCA_030390025.1. NCBI lineage: Eukaryota > Metazoa > Chordata > Chondrichthyes > Squaliformes > Squalidae > Squalus > Squalus acanthias. The sequence goes on from CM059428.1 coordinate 6,063,221, forward strand.
GCCTTCAGCGCCCTCCAGGATAACTTGGAGGGTGAATGAGTGAAACTGTGCGTTCTTCTCCTCTGGCTTGGAGCCATGCCCTATGGCACAGATGATACTTGAATATTCATAATCTGTCCATGAGTAAATGCAATATTGGGAAGTGGTACAATGAAGTAAATTGAAACATAAATGAAAGAGAGAATTTTAGCTATGAGGAAAGATTGGATAGGCTGGGGTTGATTTCTTTGGAACAGAGGAGGTTGAGGGGAGATTTAATTGAGGTGTATAAAATTATGAGGGGCCTGGATAGAGTGGATAGGAAGGACCTATTACCCTAGCAGGGAGGTCAATAACCAGGGAACATCGATTTTAAGTAATTGGTAGAAGGATTAGAGGGGAGTTGAGGAGAACTTTTTTCACCCGGAGGGTGGTGGGGGTCTGGTACTCACTACCTGAAAGGGTGGTAGAGGCAGAAACCCTCATCGCATTTAAAAAGTACTTGGATATGCACTTGAAGTGCCGAAACCTACAGGGCTACGGACCAAGAGCTGGAAAGTGGATTAGGCTGGAGAGCACTTTTTCGACCGGCACGGACACGATGGGCCGAATGGCCTCCTTCTGTGCTCATAGAATCATAGAAGATAGGAGCAGGAGTAGGCCATTCAGCCCCTCTAGCCTGCTCCGCCATTCAATGCGATCATGGCTGATCATCCAAATTCAGTACCCTGTTCCTGCCTTCTCCCCATATCCCTTGATCCCTTTAGCCTTGAGAAATATATCCAACTCCTTCTTGAATATATTTAATGAATTGGCCTCTACTGCCTTCTGTGGCAGAGAATTCCACAGGTTCACCACTCTCTAGGTGAAGAAATTCCTCCTCATTTCTGTCCTAAATGGCTTACCCCTTATCCTTAGAGTGTGACCCCTGGTTCTGGACTCCCCGACCATCGCGAACATCCTTCCTGCATCTAGTTTGTCCTGTCCTGTCAGAATTTTATAAGTTTCAATGAGATCACCTCTCATTCTTCTAAACTCCAGCGAGTATGAGCCCAATCGACCCAATCTCTCTTCATACGTCATTCCTGCCATCCCAGGTATCAGCCTGGTGAATCTTCGCTGAACTCCCTCCATGGCAAGAACATCCTTGCTCAGATAAGGCGACCAAAACTGCACACAGTACTCAAGGTGTGGTCTCACCAAGGCCCTGTACAACTGCAGCAAGACATCCTTGTTCCTGTACTCAAACCCTCTCGCTATGAAGGCCAACATACCATGTGCCTTCTTAACCGCCTGCTGCACCTGCATGCTTACCTTCAGCGACTGGTGCACAAGGACACCCAGGTCTCATTGCACTTCCCCTTCTCCCAATCTATTGCCATTCAGATAATAATCTGCCTTTCTGTTTTTGACACCAAAGTGGATAACCTCGCATTTATCCACGTTATATTGCATCTGCCACGCTTCTGCCCACTCACCCAACCTGTCCAAATCATCCTGGAGTTTCTCGGCATCCTCCTCACAGCACACACGCCCACCCAGTTTTGTGTCGTCTGCAAAGTTGGAGATATTACATTTAGTTCCCTTGTCTAGATCATTAATATATATTGTGAATAGCTGGGGTCCAAGGACCGATCCCTGCGGTACCCCACTAATCACTGCCTGCCACTCGGAAAAAGACCCGTTTATTCCAACTCTTTGCTTTCTGTCTGCCAACCAGTTTTCTATCCAAGTCAATACCTTGCCCCCAATCCCATGTGCTTTAACTTTGCACGCTAATCTCTTATGCGGGACCTTATCAAAAGCCTTTTGGAAGTCCAAATACACCACATCCACTGGTTCTCCCTTATCTAATCTACCAGTTACATCCTCAAAAAATTCCAGTAGATTAGTCAAGCACGATTTACCTTTTGTAAATCCATGTTGACTTTGTCCGATCCTGTCACTGTTTTCCAAGTGCTCTGCTATTACATCTTTTATAATAGACTCTAGCATTTTCCCCACTACCGATGTCAGGCTTACCGGTCTGTAATTCCCCATTTTCTCTCTACCACCCTTTTTGAATAGTGCTGTAAATTTCTACGATTCTATATTCCTGCCTTACCTTCTTGTCACACAATGTTCTGCTGCCGAGCGCAGGCTGTAAAGTGCAATTAAAAGCCTGCCAGAAATTTCCTGGAGGTTCAGCCGTTTGTATCGATTTTACACAAAAGCTTACACCAAGAGAAATGCAGTAAGCTTCCCCAGGAAACTTTCCTGTATGTCCCTCCAGAGGTCAGTAGCAGATCTAACAACTATTTGTTCTAAGATGCAACAACAGTGTAAAAATCACATCAAGGAAATTCAGGGCCCGACATCTTGAACCCTTGGTAAATCTCATAAATTGGTGCATGCATCTAAAAGGAAAAGCTGCAAATGAGATTGAACTCCTGCAAGTTAACCTCTTCGGCACAGGTGTAAAACAAACCCGCGACCTCTTCCACCTAGATGGACAAGGGCAGCAGGCGCATGGGAACACCACCACCTCCAAGTTCCATCTCCAAGTCACACACCATCCTGACTTGGAAATATATCGGCCGATCCTTCATCATCGCTGGGTCAAAATCCTGGAACTCCCTCCCTAACAGCACTGTGGGAGCATCTTCACCACACGGACTGCAGCGGTTCAAGAAGGTGGCTCACCACCACCTTCTCAAGGGCAATGAGGGATGGGCAATAAATGCTGGCCTCGCCAGTGACGCCCACATCCCATAAACGAATAACAAAAATCGGAACTGGCTCTGATTTATTTCTCTATCAGGTGGGTTACATAGGGTAGAGTTTCCACTTTGGGTACAGTCGGCCATCTGGGCATAAATTGCAGCCGTTTTGAGAAGTTTTTTTTTCTTAAGTTTTCGCTCATAGTCATTTGCATATCACCGAACGTAATCTCTGACATGAACCAGCGCAATCGGCCAACACTTAAGAACGTAAGCTTTTTGCTTTAAAAAAAATTCCTTGATGTATTTACGAGTGGTAACTTGGTGCAGTTTGATTAATACAGCTGAAAATGGGTTTATCGCAAAAAATAAGTGTAATGTATTATCACATGGTTGGTCACGTGGTTTGGTATGAGCATGCGCAGTTCGCTCTGGTCTAATAAAGCAAGCACATGGACTAGCAACTCATCGTGTCTCTGTCCTTCGCTTGTTCTACCCAAGTATATTACGTTTTGGCGACAAGAATGGGATGTAGGAACCACAGTAGAGGTTGGTGGAGCCAAGAGATATTTGGTTGAAATTGGTGACAACATCCGAAGTGTTCGTGCAGATCAAATGATCTCTGCTGGAGATGAACCAAGACATGATCTTGAACCAATTGATCATGAACACATTCATGAGTTTGACTCAGTTCAGACCTCAGTAACTGAAGTACCAGGTTCAACCAAATCTGAGATAGAAACAGGGTCATCTTGGAGTTCGGAACCAGAACAAAACAGCCCGAAAATTGGTTCAACACCAAAACCTTTTGTAAGGAGATCAGGGAGGCTCCGCAAACCTGTTATTAAACTGGATTTGTAGCTCATTTGTAGGATTTGTAGGTCATTTAAAAGAGAAAAGCCAGGAGTCTTTGTTGTGTGGTACATGTAAAGGTGCGTCCATAGTTTTGTTGTATTTGAGAGGGGAATACATACTGTTTTTAAGGGGAAGCAGTCTAATGTATTATCACATGGTTTGTCACATGGTTTAGCATGAGCATGCTCAGTTCGCTCTGGCCCAGTGAACAAGTAACTCATCCTGTCTCTGTCCTTTATTTGTTCTACGCACTTATATTACAATAAGCAAGTTAATCACAGTGTCAATCCAGCACCTGTGACTAACCACATTTTAAATGACTGAAAATGACTTTTAAAAAAGTTACAGCAATATTTGCTAGTTAGATTGGAGTACAGTGGTCAGTTTCTTAGTAAGTTAAAAAAAAAAAATTACATTCAAAATCTTATAAAACGTACCCATTGGTGTCCTCGCGCCCCCAAAAAAAACAGCTTAATTTTTGGAGCCTCCTCGAAGGGCCGCAAACAAGCGCAATTAGCGGAAACTCCCGATGGTGATTAAATCACCCTGGGGGGGGCGGGGCCAGTTTTGTGGGCGGGGCTGGCTTCTAGCGCGATGTTTCTCAAACTAGCGCAAAAGATCGCGGCAACTCGAGTTGCGCCGGGCGTAATTTGCCTTTAAAAATTCCCCGATCTGTTGCGCCAGTTTTACCCATTTAGGGCGAATTGGGCCGAAAAAGACAGCGCAACCAAGGCCACAGTATTTACAGCACAGAAACAGGCCATTTGGCCCAACAGGTCGATGCCGGTGTTTATGCTCCACAGGAGCCTCCTCCCACCTCGCTGCGTCTCACTCGATCAATATTCTGAGCAGGGAGCTGTCCTTCCGCGCAAGTGTCAGCTGTGGCTCAATGCCTCGGAGTCAGGAGGCCGTGGGTTCAAGTCCCGCTCTTACAGCACAAACAATCTAGGCTGACACTCCCAGTGCAGTGCTGAGGGAGTGCCGCACTGTCGGAGGTGCCGTCTTTCGGATGAGACGTTAAACTGAGGCCCCGTCTGCCCTCTCAGGTGGATGTAAAAGATCCCGCGGCCACTATTTCAAAGAAGAGCAGGGGAGTTCTCCCCGGTGTCCCGGGGCCAATATTCATCCCTCAATCAGCATCACTAAAAAACAGATTATCTGGTCATTAACACATTGCTGTTTGTGGGAGCTTGCTGTGCGCAAATTGGCTGCTGCGTTTCCCACATTACAACAGTGACTGCACTTCAAAAAATATTTCATTGGCTGTAAAGCGCTTTGGGACGTCCGGTGGTCGTGAAAGGCGCTGTAGAAATGCAAGTCTTTCTTTCTAGCATCAGGCAAGTTAAATGAATGCCCGGATCAATTGACTGGCACCTCTCTTGGTGCATCAACGAGCCAAAATAATTAGCTTGGTCTCCTTCTTGCAGCCACATAATCAATTATTTTAAGCAATTACATCTTACAGGACAGACAGCGCGTGAACAGCTAGCTGTGTGTTACTCCTCTCTCCCTTAACTGAATCATAGGCAAATCAAACAGCTTATTTGTTGCACGCTGTCTTGACCTTGATTTTCTCTCGTAAACTACAAAGGCGAGAAGTACTCCACCGCCCGTAGCTGGTCCACGGCCACGCAGCATTTCTTCAAATGTAATTAGTCATCAGAGAATAACGGCAACTCAAATTCTACTCCCCACATACCAATGAGCAGAAGACAGCGGAGCTCTGATCCAAACAACGTGTGTGCTTGCCACCTAGGCTGGACGCACCCCAGCTGCGCCGTAGCTTATTTATAAATTATCGGAGTACCGAACAGGCACAGACTGCCAAAACAAAATGTTCAAAATATAAGGGGTCATTCTGCACTCCTGTAGGCCCAAGGAGAGCAAGTCGGATTTCTGGCAACGACATCGGCCCGTATTTTCCGATCGGAGGTTTCCTGCGTGCGGAGGCCTCCGATCTGGGAAAAAATCTACGCTCTTACCTGAGGGCTCCCGAGGTCCGGACACTTCCGCTCCTGGGCCTCTCCAAACTCGAAATGCGCAGGGCCCACGTGTCCCAGAGGGCGCAGGCGGTTCGCAAGCGTCCCTGGGATCACGTGGGCCATGGGGAGCCAATAGGAGAAGGAAATCTCCCTTCACACACTTGACAGATAGACCTGTCAAATATATGAATGGAGATCACCCCCAAAACACGGTAAAACATTAAATACATTTAAAAAAAAAACATCACATTTTTAAAATGAGTTGAAATTACAATAAATTAAATATTTAAAACAAAAATTTAATTTTTTGAAAAAAATAATTAAAGTTTTTTACGGGGCTAAAAATAAACTTACCTTTTTTAAAGTATTTTTAAATGATAAATGAGTGAAAAAAAATGTTTAAACTTTTTTTCAACTCTTATGCTGGTAAAAGCAGGCCTTACGTGCGCTTTTACCGGGCGTAAGATTTCTAAGGGTTTTCTGCGGGCGGAGGTTGTGCAGAAAGCGGAACTATCCGCCCGCAGAGGCCCTTCTCCAGGACAGGTGTCCGATCTGTCAAGAGCATTCTTGACAGATCGGAAATACTGGTTTTCAGTGCATGTTCTTGGCTGCGCGTACCCACCCGTAGGGATCAGAATATATGGGCCAATGTCACCGAATTCTTCAACCCCGTCTGAGAGCAGATCCCCGATGAGGCGTTGTCACCTCGGCTGGCCGCTTGGGGAGCGCTAATTAAAGGGCACTGGTTTTCAGGTCGGCCAAACTTTATTCTTTGCACCAGTCTGGTGCCTGCTGAAAGTTTTCGATGCTTTATTGCTGCGAGATATCCGAGCCCTCCACTCTCTGAGAGTGACTGGGGCTGTAATTGCGGTCGCTCAGGTCGCCTGGCAAACACAGAACTGAGCAGAAGTCTAAGAACATAAGATCATAAGAAATAGGAGCAGGAGTCGGCCATTCTGCCCTTCGAGCCTGCTCCGCCATTCAATGAGATCATGGCTGATCTGTTGCCTCAACTCCATTCACCGGCCCTATCGCCATATCCCTTGATGCCCTTACGAGTCAGAAATCTATCGACTTCTGTTTTGAATATACCCAATGACTGAGCCTCCACAGCCCTCTGGGGTAGAGAATTCCAAAGATTCACCACCCTCTGTGTGAAGAAATTCCTCCTCATCTCAGTCCTGAATGGCCTACCCTTTATCCTGAGGCTGTGGCCCCTGGTTCTAGACTCCCCAGCCAAGGGAAACATTCTCCCAGCATCCACCCTATCAAGCCCTGTAATAATTGTGTATGCTTCAATGAGATCCCCTCCCATTCTTCTGAATTCAAGAGAATACAGGCCTAGTTTACTCAATCTCTTCTCATACGACAGTCCCGCCATCCCAGGAATCAATCTCGTGAACCTTCGTTGCACTCCCTCTATGTGAAGTATGTTGTGCACCATCACTGGCCCTTCCCTTTAGGCGAGGGGAGCAGCCTCCGACGCCGGTATCTTTGCGCTCCACATTGTCCAGCGCTCTGCCGCTACCACCCCGCTCTCGGACATTAGCGCCCCAAGAGAAGTGGTTGGCGCTTGATTTAGCGCTACGTTTCCCTCTTGGAGCGCTAAAGCTCAATTTCCCGGGACCAGAAAATGATTATCGCCCGGCGACACTTTTCCGAGATTTCAAGAGTTATCGCCCCCAAGCGGGGTGCAACGGAATGTCTAGCCCAAAGAGTTTGCCCACAACTGATGTTAGAGAAAGTGGTCTATAGTTACATGCTTTATATTTTACTCCCTTCTTGAAGAGAGATGTTACATTAGCTACTCTCCAATATCCTGGTATATCTAAGGAGGAATGAAAAAGTTTCTGAGCATTTGCATGTGGCAAGATAACTGGTCTGGTCACCACATTCCAGGAAAGATGTGATTGCACTAGAGAGGGCGCAGAGGAAATTTACCAGGATGTTGCCAGGACTGGAGAATTTTAGCTATGAGGAAAGATTGGATAGGCTGGGGTTGTTTTCTTTGGAACAGAGGAGGCTGTGGGGAGATTTAATTGAGGTGTATAAAATTCTGAGGGCCCTAGATAGAGTGGATAGGAAGGACCTATTTCCCTTAGCAGAGAGGTCAATAACCAGGGGGCATAGATTTAAAGTAATTGGTAGAAGGATTAGAGGGGAGTTGAGGAGAACTTTTTTCACCCAGAGGGTGGTGGGGGTCTGGAACTCACTGCCTGAAAGGGTGGTAGAGGCAGAAACCCTCATCACATTTAAAAAGTACTTGGATATGCACTTGGAAGTGCCGTAACCTACAGGGCTACGGACCAAGAGCTGGAAAGTGGGATTAGGCTGGAGAGCTCTTTTTCGGCCGGCACAGACACGATGGGCCGAATGGCCTCCTTCTGTGCCATAAATTTCTATGATTCTGTAATTCCTCACGCAGTGTGAGGACTTCAAAAATCTACACACACTCACACATGTATATATGTACTCCTTTAATGTAAAATTTTCGTATGTATCTAGGATTCTTTTTTATTCCCTTTGGTACTTTGTAATCGGACGTTGGAACAATCTCATGAAAAATCCATCCAGCGTTGCGTGCTATATTCAACTAAAATTCGTGCTGACTTTTCAGTTTCCACTGCTGCAATAATAAAACAGTCAATCAGAATTCCCCTACAATAAGTAGGTGCAAGAGATTGAACTGCCTGAAGTAGGGCACTTGATCTATTGCCGATGCAGTGTTACTCCACAGTGTACCTGCGGCCAACTGTGCTCTTTTTGGTCAGAAGGAGCGGAACTGTTCAATGCTTGACTGAAAATGCTCACGCACCTGGTTAAAGGCGAAGATTTGCATCTGGCCACAACAATACTTGTCCAAGGGGCTTGGTGCATTGTCGCAATGAAAGTTAACAGAAATATCTGAAGTCAGTAGAATCCCACGAGGGCGCTGGAGGTGCATCAACGGCCAGCAAAACTGGCAGAATAAGCTGGGGGTCTGGTTGTTGAACAGTTTCTGGACTCGTCTGTCACTTGTTGCCAATTTATGATTCAGTGCCTTCCTTCATTTACATGCCGATGTAGCATCTGGGACTGAAGAGAAGGACATCAAATGCTCTTAGCGCTCCTATTTTCCCTACAGTTTAGCATTTCAAGGAAAAATCTCATTCTTCATGAATATAAATTTTCACAGGCACTTTACATTATAAAATTGGGATACTCAGCCCCCTTGTGCATGCAGGCCCTTGGCTCACCCACCGTAATGATTTACAAAGAAAAATTGTCCAATGCAAAAATATCCTGAATCTTCTAATGGGCCAGAATTTGCCGAAAACAATGGATGCGCAAATCGCCCAGCAACTTGTTGCGAGGGAGAGCTACCCCGTGAATTGCGAATCGCCACCAGTTGCCGGGCGATTTGCACCGCCCCGCCGTTAGCCTCGCGAAAACACCATCTCGCCCTCGACCTCCCCGCGAGTGTCACGAACTTGCTGCTTTTTGCGCATTAATTGCCCGTTAAACGCGCCGCAGAAAGTTAAGTCTAATAATTAACAGCGCAAGTACCCTTTTAACAACGTGATAATTGTTAATGGTTGCTAATCGTCCTCCCTTGCCCAGAAAGTGAACAATTATAAGTGTGGAGTCTCACTCTTTCAGGTTGTGAATTGTTTTAGGAGATTTTTTTTTCTCCTTTCTCTCTCTCTTTCTCGTAATCCAAACTTTCTTTCCCTCTCTTTATTTCTCTTTCTGTACCTGATATGACTCTAATTCACCCACTCCAATTTACACTTCCTTCTCAGTCCTTCCTCTAGGTTTATTTCTCAGTCCTTTAACCCCATTGGTTAAGGAATACCCTGTTGGTCCCGTTGTTCACCAAGGTCCCAGATGCCCTGTTTCCCTCGCTGCGCTGTTGTCAGCTCGCAGTGCCACCAACTTTGTGTGGGCAAAAAATTTTAAAACTAAACATGCAAGAACGAGTCTAACTAACGGGGCAGGCCGCGAGATAACCCCACTCCAGCAAAAATCTGCCCCCCATATTTTTTTTAATTTTTTTAATTCATTTATGGGATCAGGGCATCGCTGGCAAGGCCAGCATTTATTGCCCATCCCTAGTTGCCCTTGAGAAGGTGGTGGTGAGCCACCCTCTTGAACCGCTGCAGTCCGTGTGGTGAAGGTGCTCCCACAGTGCTGTTAGGGAGGGAGTTCCAGGATTTTGACCCAGCGACGATGAAGGATTGGCGAAATATTTCTAAGTCAGGATGGTGTGTGACTTGGAGGGGAACTTGGAGGTGGTGGTGTTCCCCTGCACCTGCTGCCCTTGTCCTTCTAGGTGGAAGAGGTCGCCGGTTTGGGAGGTGCTGCCAAAGAAGCCTTGGCAGTTGCTGCAGTGCATCTTGTAGACGGTACACACTGCAGCCACGGTACACCGGTGGTGGAGGAAGTGAATGTTTAAGGTGGTGAATGGGGTGCCAATCAAGCGGGCTGCTTTGTCCTGAGATAGTGTCGAGCTTCTTGAGTGTTGTTGGAGCTGCACTCATCCAGGCAAGTGGAGAGTATTCCATCACACTCTTTACTTGTGCCTTGTAGATGGTGGAAAGGCTTTGGGGAGTCAGGAGGTGAGACACTCGCCGCAGAATACCCAGCCTCTGACCTGCTCTTGTTGCCACAGTATTTATGTGGCTGGTCCAGTTAAGTTTCTGGTTAATGGTGACCCCCAGGATGTTGATGGTGGGGGATTCGGCGATGGAAATGCCATTGAATGTCAAGGGGATGTGGTTAGACTCTCGCTTGTTGGAGATAGTCATTGCCTATATTTGAGGAAAAAAGTTTTCTAACTGTCTTTCCATGTGATGAGATTTTCAACCCATGCTTGGGTTGTTAAAATTCGGAAATGCTGACCATGTAGTGAATGATTGAGCTGAGTCTAAAGTAGTAATTGACTTCAGTGCCAGACCGCCGGAAAACACTAACAAGCAGAAATTTAATCAAAGCCCAAATCCACACAATTCTATTTCCTGCCTGATCAAAACCAGACTGAGAATTTACCAACAAGTACATGATCCTTTCCCACTTTTAATTTGAAGATTTAACCTCCCATGGCATTATAGAAAAAAATAAAATAAAAATTGTCTCTCTTCTCCTGTAACTGGTTGCTCCACATTATCTCATTTTCTCTCTTGCTCTTTATTGTTTCTCATCCACTCTCATCCAATCTGCACCTTTACATAAGAACATAAGAAATAGGAGCAGGAGTTGGCCATTTGGCCCCTCGAGCCTGTCCGCCATTCAATAAGATCATGGCTGATCATCCACCTCAACTCCCCTTTCCCGCCCGATCCCCATATCCCTCGATTCCCCTAGAGTCCAAAAATCTATCGATCTCAGCCTTGAATATACTCAACGATTCAAACAAAATTTGATACCGAGCCACATAAGGAGGTATCAGGACAGATGACCAAAAACTTGGCCAACGAGGTAGGTTTTAAGGAGCGTCTTAAACAGAAAGATGTGCATTTCTATAGCGCCGTTCACGACCACCGGACGTCCCAAAGCACTTTACAGCCAATGAAGTACTTTTTGAAGTGTAGTCACTGTCGTAATGTAGGAAACACGACAGCCAATTTGCGCACAGCAAGCTCCCACAAACAGCAATGTGATAATGACCAGATAATCTGTTTTTTAGTGATGTTGATTGAGGGATAGATATTGGCCCAGGACACCAGGGAGAACCCCCCTGCTCTTCTTCGAAATAGTGCCATGGGATATTTTACATCCACCCAAGAGAGAAGACGGGGCCTCGGTTTAACGTCTCATCCGAAAGACGACACCTGGGTCTGCTTCTGGGGAAGGTGGGACCTGTACAAGTCGGACGGGTTGCACCTGAACCGGAACGGGACCAACATCCTTGTGGGGAGGTTTGCTAGTGCTGTTGGGGAGGTATAAACTAACTTGGCAGGGGTATGGGATACGGAGTGGAGCTATAGTAGGGGGTGATGCACAGCCAAATATAGAGGAAAAAACAAGTCAGCCTGGAAGGCAGAGCAAATATGTAACTGCACAAGGGAGTATGGCAAGGCTGGATGGCATTTATTTTAATGCAAGGAGTCTTGCGAGTAAGGCAGATGAATTGAAGGTGTTGATGAACACATGGGAGTATGATATTGTTGCTATCACAGAGACATGGTTGAGGGAGGGGCAGGACTGGCAGCTCAATATTCCGGGGTATAGAATCTTCAGGCGAGACAGAGGGGGGTGTAAAAGAGGAGGGGGTGTCGCAATATTAATCAAGGAGTCAATTACAGCAGTAAGGAGGGATGTAGCCGGGCAAGTGGTAGAAGTGTCAGTAGGAGAGCATTTTGGTGACAATGACCATAATTCGGTGAGATATAAGGTAGTCATGGAAAAGGACAAAGATGGATCGGAAATAAAGGTTCTAAATTGGGGGAAGGCCGATTTTAATATGATAAGGCAGGATCTGGCCAAAGTGGACTGGGATCAGCTACTTGTAGGAAAATCCACATCAGAGCAGTGGGAGTCTTTCAGAAAGGAAATAGAGAGAGTATAGCGCCAACATGTTCCCGTAAAGGTCGAGGGTGGGACCAACAAGCCCAGGGAACCCTGGATGTCAAGGGATATACAAGAATGGATTAGGAAAAAAAGGGAGGCTTTTGGCAGATACAAAGGACTAAAAACAGTGGAAGCCCTGGAGGAATATAGAAAGTGCAGGGGGGTACTTAAAAAAGAAATTAGGAGAGCGAAGAGGGGGCATGAAAAAACACTGACGGGCAAAATAAAGGAAAATTCCAAGGTGTTTTATAAGTATATTAAAGGCAAGAGGATAACCAGGGAAAGAATAGGGCCCATTAGGGACCAAAGTGGCAATCTGTGTGTAGAGCCGGAAGATGTAGGTGAGGTTTTAAATGAATATTTTGCATCTGTGTTCACTATGGAGAAGGACGATGTAGGCATAGAAATAAGAAGCATTTAGATGAGCACTTGAAATGCCATAACATACAAGGCTACGGACCAAGTGCTGGAAAATGGGATTAGAATAGACAGGGCTTGATGGCCGGCGCGGACACGATGGGCTGAAGGGCCTCTTTCTGTGCTGTGTAACTCTATGACCTCTGACACTGCAGCACTTCCTCAGCACCGCACTGGAGTGTCAGCCTAGATTGTTGTGCTCAAGTCTCTGGAGTGGGACTTGAACCCACAACCTTCTGACTCAGAGGTGAGGGTGCTACCCACTGAGCCACGGCAGTGCTATAAATTGTAGATAAACCACAGATTCGTTGCTGGTATAGAAAAAAATTGTAGCCATACACTGCACTTGTACAACCCTGGGCTTCATTAAAATTGATTCAAGTATTGAATACACTGAAGTATCATCCATTTGGGAGTAAAACAGCCACTTATCAATAAAATTGTATGTGTTGCACTGATATATGACTAAGATGTTGCTGGGAAGGTTCTGTTAATCTGTCAATCGCTTCCAGATAATTTTGGAAGAATGAGAACATAGAATGAGTTTCATTATTTTCCCTAAATTAGCCAGAATTAGGAGACAGAAACCTGCTTGACATCCTGTGTCACCGTCTTGTTACACACAACCACACAAGAGCAGGCTCCACTCCACAGAGCTAACATTTCCACTAATCTCGTTTGGGAACTTATGTTGGTGCCAATTAGGGATGGGCGATAAATGTTGGCCTTGCCACTGACGCCCACATCCCGTGAATGAAAAAAAAATGTAACCCCCCTCCCATCCCCCGCCTGATGGGAACAGCGGAAGGAAGGGGTTAAAACCGTTCGAGTCCCTTTACTCATCCGGGGCTATAACGCCCCCCGCCCACCCCGATCCCCCGGTGACATATTATCTTAAAAACAGCAAGTGCTGGAAACACTCAGCAGGCCAGGCAGCATCTGTGGAGAGAGAAACAGAGTTAACGTTTCAGGTCGATGACCTTTCGTCAGAACTGGAAAATGTTAGAGATGTAACAGGTTTATTAAAGAAAGCCAGCACGGATTTGTTAAAGGCAAATCGTGTTTAACCAACTTGATCGAGTTTTTTGATGAGGTAACAGAGAGGGTTGATGAGGGCAATGCGTTTGACATAGCGTACATGGATTTCTAAAAGGCATTCGACAAAGTGCCACATAATAGGCTTGCCAGCAAAGTTGAAGCCCATGGAATAAAGGGGACAGTGGCAGCATGGATACGAAATTGGCTGAGTGACAGGAAACAGAGAGTAGTGGTGAACGGTTGTTTTTCAGACTGGAGGAAGGTATACAATGGGGTTCCCCAGGGATCGGTACAAGGACCACTGCTTTTCTTGATATATATTAATGACTTGGATGTGGGTGTACAGGGCACAGTTTCAAAATTTGCAGATGGCACAAAACTTGGAAGTATAGTGAACAGTGAGGTGGATAGTGATAGACTTCCAGAGGGAACAGACAGGCTGGTGGAATGGGCGGACACGTGGCAGATGAAATTTAATGCAGAAAAGTGTGAAGTGATAAATTTTGGTAGAAAGAATGAGGAAAGGAAATATAAATTAAAGGGTACAATCTTAAAGGGGGTGCATGAACAGAGAGACCTGGGGGTAAATGTGCACAAATCGTTGAAGGTGGCAGGGCAGGTTGAGAAAGCGGTTAAAAAATCTTTCGGGATCCTGGGCTTCATAAATAGAGGCATAGAGCTGGATTTTCATTGACCCGTGGAGGCGGGTTTGGAGGCGTGTGGGGGGTTAAAATTGCGAAAACTGGCGGGTGGGCACAAGTCCGCCTCCATCCCGCCTCCACGCAATTTTCATTAAATCGTGTCTGCTGGTCCCGACTCCGTCCCGCGTCTAAGAGGCGGGATAGGTTGATAAGGCCCTTAACAAGCACTAAATTGGCTCTATAATGCCATTTTGAAAGGCCTTTGTGATTTTAACCCTTGTTATACGTGAAGCACGCCTGTTCTGAACCACGATTGTGAAACCTGGTGGGAGCACATTTAGATATGGATAGTTGACGGTGGCTGGCTGGCTAGCTATGGGGATGGATGTATATATGGATGGATGGAGAGGAGACATATCTGGGAGTGGTGGTGTAAAAATATCTGGGTGCAGACTTAGGACTGCTGCTGCTCATTTTGCAGGTCCTCTCACAGCAAAGGCCAGGCAGTGTTTGAAGACCTTCAATGCAGCAGCAATGATGACATCATCAGAGGCGACTTTCAGACTGAAAACACTAATTAGTTCATGGGTTCCCACATGCTGCAACTCAATTGCCCAATTAGGTGAAAATCGTATCAATCTCCCACATCCAATTCCAGTCGGGTGGATAACACGAAAAGTGGATAACACGACCCCAACCCGCCCCAGTATCAAAATCCAGCCCATAGAGTACAAAAGCAAGGAAGTTATGATGAACCTTTATAAAACACTGGTTCAGCCTCAACTGGAGTATTGTGTCCAATTCTGGGCACCGCACTTTAGGAAGGATGTGAAGGCCTTAGAGAGGGTGCAGAAAAGATTTACGAGAATGATTCCAGGAATGAGGGACTTCAGTTACGTGGATAGACTGGAGAAGCTGGGGTTGTTCTCCTTAGAGCAGAGAAGACAGAGGAGATTTGATAGAGGTGTTCAAAATCATGAGGGGTCTAGACAGAGTAGATAGAGAGAAACTGGTCCCATTGACAGAAGCGTCGAGAACCAGAGGACACAGATTTAAGGTGATTGGCAGAAAAACCAAGGGCGACGTGAGGAAAAATATTTTTACGCAGCGAGTGGTTAGGATCTGGAATGCAATGCCTGAGTGGGTGGTGGAGGCAGATTCAATCGTGGCTTTCAAAAGAGAATTGGATAGGTACCTGAAGGAAAAAAAATTGCAGGGCTACGGGGAAAGGGCGGGGGAGTGGGACTAGCTGAGGTGCTCTTGCAGAGAGCAGGCACGGGCTCGATGGGCCGAATGACCTCCTTCCGTGCTGTAACCATTCTATGGTTCTATGATAAGCAAGTGCAGGGAAAGGGGGGAGGGGAGGAAAGAACAAAAGGGAAGGTCTGCGATAGGGCGGAAGGTAGGCGAGATTAAATGACAAGAGGGATGGTGGTGCGAGGAGAAAGGAGATGGTAATGGGACAAGTAAAAAAACAAAAGATGGGTCTAGAAGAGGTGTAAATGGGAACAGCGGAATCATCAACAGCTGCCGTCCGAAACCGTAGGCAAAGGTTACGATCTGAAATTGTTGAACTCAGTGTTGAGTCCAGAGGGCTGTAAAAAGCCTAATCGAAAGATGAGGTGCTGCTCCTCGAGCTTACATTGAGCTTCGTTTGATCTTCACCGACTCTGAAGTCGGCCCAGGCTCCCCTTGCAGGTGGGGGACTAAGTTAAACCTTAAAGACGTGGACCGATGATGTCAACAGCGCATCGACCCTAGTTAAACTCAGGCCTTCGGGAGGCCCACACAGGGTCAGCCCCAACAGCTCTGCCATGGCAGGAGTCCGCAAAGGGCCCGGAAGAGGCCGAGGTAAACTAAAATATATTATTTTCATGTGGAGGCAGGTGCGCTCTACCCAGATCCCGCAAGGAGGTCTTGGCTCTTCCCGGCCTTGCCCCCCACCCCCCCAGCACTTACCGTCCCTTGTGTCCTCGGCCACCTCCGACTCTCGTCCCAATTCCCACTTCCCACCTGCTGGCCCTGACGTCATTCCCACTGGCTTTGGGCGGGAGACAGATTCTAAAAAATTGAAGTGAGGTCCGGCCTCGCCTCCTCTGTGACTTGTGGGTGCCCTGCCCGCTTCGGGCCCAACGCACACCGATCCTGGCCCCCCCGAGTTAAAAATCGGCCCCACCTGCCTCCACCCCCTGAAGTCTTTCTCGGACCACGCAGCGGGATCTGGGCAATATGGCAGCCAAACAGCCTGCTGCCGCTCTCTGCCAACGCGGCCTGCAAATTGAGCGTCGGAAGGTGTTCCTCTGATTCTGCCCAGACCTGCCCTCAGATTTGTCCCCCCACTTCTGTGGTGTAGGAGATGCCCATCCAAGCCTCCCTCCGTGGTGCCACCAAGTTTGAGATCTTGCCCCGTCGGAATATCACGCCTGCACTTGTACCTTAGTGCTCGTCTGTGCACGTGTCATGGCTTGAACGCTACCGGAATAAATCACGGCTAACCAGTTTGGAAAACAGGCAGAGAATTAAAGTACATCAGCTGTAAAGAAAGCAAAATGTAAGACTGCTTCAGGCAAAAATATCAATCGGCTACATTGTCAAATGTTATATATTTCAAAGAAAAAAAATGAAACATTTCGAAGCGCTAGGTAAATATAGTCAAGTAATATTTGCGGAAAAAAAACACGTTGAATTATAATTTTATATGCCACCTTATCCAGGCTGACACTCCAGTGCAGTGCTGAGGGAGTGCTGCACTGTCGGAGGTGCCGTCTTTCGGACGAGACGTTAAACCGAGACCCCGTCTGCTCGCTCAGGTGGACGTAAAAGATCCCATGGCACTATATCGACAGAAGAGCAGGGGGGTTATCCCTGGTGTCCTGAGACCAATATTTATCCCTCAATCAACATCCCAAAAACACAGATTATCTGGTCATTATCTCATTGCTGTTTGTGGGAGCTTGCTGTGCGCAAATTGGCTGCCACGTTTCCCACATTACAACAGTGACTACACTTCAAAAAAGTACTTCATTGTCTGTAAAGCGCTTTGAGATGTCCGGTGGTCGTGAAAGGCGCTATAGAAATGTAAGTCTTTCTTTTTTCTTTTATTATAAGCTGGCTTAAAATGATTGAACTCACCTCTTTGCCTTGAAGCATGTAATCAATATTTGTATTTCACCATGCTGACTCATACAGCAGCAACATATTGACATTCAATTTAAGGAATAATGCTGCTTTTAAACCTGTCAAATTATTGATGGAGCAGTTTGTTTATACCGCTCACAGCGAGCGATGAACTAACTCATTCTGCCAGTATCTTTTTTTGAAATGTTTTATTTTATTTTTTTAGTGTGATGCTTAATTTAAGAACCGCTTCTTCAGATGGTTCCATAACCTGTTTCACTTCCTGACACTCTCAAATTATACTGTGCGCTGGATATGACAGCAGCTGTACTGACATGTGCAATTGTTAGATCCTGTGTGTCGGAACAATTCCAGTATAGCTGTCAGGGGTACGGTAGTATAGTGGTTATGTTACTGGTGTAAGCTTTTTGTTTCGACTGGCACCCAGTAAAAAAGTAAAAATTTTAAAGTTTATCGTTTCCCATACTGCGGCTTTTGACACATTGGACCCCCTGTGGCTCCACCTCATTGTCTCAGTTGTATCTTGCTATGTCTTTGATGTGACCTGATTGCCTTTTGTCACACCTCGGCAGATAAACAGTCAGGTTGATTTAAATGTAGTCGTCTGCTTTTGTAAGTAACACATGCATTGTTCTCTATCTATATATGCTTTGGCGATTCTGTATCTCTTTACTTCACCTGAGGAAGGGGCGATCGATAGCTCCGAAAGCTTGTGATTTCAAATAAAACTGTTGGACTATAACCTGGTGTTGTGCGACTTCTCATTTTAAATTGACAGCAAGACCAATTCTTTTGAAACAATTTGGAATAAGTTTATTAAACACACACACACTCATGCACATCAAAGCAATAGCCTACTGGTATCCTATGGACTCTACTCGATTACAACGGGTAAGGTAATGGGTTAGATTTACACAGACTAGTACTTCCCTGATTCAAGCAATGCACGCGGCCTTTTTCGTTGCTTCTTGGTCTGGTCTGTAGAGGGAGGGCTTCTTGTTTTTCCGCGTGGTCATCCAGAGAGAGTGAGAGCCTTTGGGTTCCTTATTTTATATCTTTTTAAGTCCATTGTCTCCAGTCTAAATTGCTAAGACCCCAGGATTGGGTCTTAGTTTCATGGCAGTTCTTGATTGGCTTTCCTTTGAACATGTGTCCGTCTGCAGTGGCAGGTGCCATTTCTTGGTTAAGTTTTAATTGTTTGTTCACACCTTTTAATGGCTATTGAGTTTCAATGGTGAGTTTCGATGGTGAGTTTCGATGGGTTTTCGATGGTGAGTCTTTGGGGTTATCCTGTTATGCAGGTTTCCTTTGTTAAGTTTCGCGCCGTTGCCTTGAGCTCCGCTCCCAGGGAGATCCATACACATCAAATTCATCTTTATTACATACATCTTATATTAATAGTCTCGAGTCCATCACACATACAAAACATATAATTTTATTCTTACACTGGACTAGTAATCCAGAGGCGACAAATGCCCACCACTGCAGCTGGGGAATTTAAATTCAATCAATTAATTAATTAATTAAATAAATAAAGCTAGGATCAGTAATGGTGACCATGACCGGATCGTCGTAAAAAAAACATCCGGTTCACTAATGTCCTTCAGGGAAGGAAATCTGCCGTCCTTACCCGGTCTGGCCGATATGTGACTCCAGACCCACAGCAATGTGGTTGACTCTTAATTGCCCTCTGAACCCTAGCAAGCCACTCAGTTGTGTTGAAGAAGGCGGCTCACCACCACCTTCTCGAGGGCAATTAGGGATGGGCAATAAATGCTGGCCTTGCCAGTGACGCCCACATCCCTTGAACAAATTTTTAAAAAAAATTCTCTCCATCACACGACTAAAGATTCACCAAAATCATCAGGGGCGACCTAATAGAGTCTTTAAAATGATGAAAGGTTTTGATGGAGTGGATACAGAGAGAGTGTTTCCACTTGTGGGGAAGAGCATAACTAGAGGCCATCAATATAAGATAGTCACCAAGAAATCAAATAGGGAATTCAGAAGAAACTTCTTTACCCAGAGAGTGGTGAGAATGTGGAACTCGCTACCACAGGGAGTGGTTGAAGCGAATAGTGTAGATGCATTTAAGGGGAGGCTGGACAAACATATGAGGGAGAAGGGAATAGAGGGTTAGGCTGATAGAGTTAGATGAGGAAAGACGGGAGGAGGCTTGAGTGGAGCATAAACGCCGGCATGGACTGGTTGGGCCGAATGGCCTATTTCTGTGCTGAATATTCCATGTAATCACCTCCTCAAAGCCATATTTAGCCCCACTTTATTACTCTACCAGGATAAAAATAAATATATGGGTTCACTTATAATGATTAAATAGAGCCTCCACAAAATCAGTAAAGGGAGGAGACATGTTGAGGAACAATACTTGCTGTCCGTATGGACTTTAACAAGCTTACACTTGAGTAAATTGTGTGACAATTAAAGCCTCCCTTCGAGATGTACACTGATCCTATTAACAATGTCACTTTGTAAATTCAACATGACTAAGTGCTCTAACCTTATTCTTGCGTGATAGATTGCAAAATGTTTTCCTGCCATACACAATAAGCCACACATTGTCAGAGTATGAAGGGCGTTTTAAAGCCTGCGTTGCTTGTCCAACAGCTGGAAGCGCTGTCGCTGGGCAATATTTGTACAATGTGCGCCTCGCACGATGTTTGCTGGGTGCGGTCTGCTGCTGTGCAGCTCAGCGTGTGCATCTGAAACATGAACAAAAATTGACACTGCTAATTTGTAGAGCGAGACTACACGGAGATTCCTGACTGTTTCACGCCCCGAGCAGAAAGGTGTTAAACTGAACAAAAGGTATGCGTTTCAAGTCAAACAGAGGGGGGTATCATCCAAAGAGGTACAAAAACATTTATCATTCGAGTGATATCTGACCTCTCTGTCCTCGGCCTCCTACACTGTTCCAATGAAGCTCGAGGAACAGCACCTCATCTTTCGATCAGGCACTTTACAACCTTCCGGACTCAACATCGAGTTCAACAATTTCAGATCATAACCTCTGCCCCCTTTTTTTCGGATGGCAGCTGTTGATGATTCTGTTATTCCCATTTCCACCTCCTCTAGACCCATCTTTTGTTTCTTTACTTGTCCCATTACCATCTCCTTTCGCTTTGTACTATCGTCCCTTTTTGTCATTTAATCTCTCCTGCCTTCCAGCCTATCGCAGGCCTTCCCTTTTGTTCTCTCCTCCCCTCCCCGCTTTCCCTGCCCCTGCGTTTGCTTAAAAACCTGTTGCATCTCCAACTTTTTCTAGTTCTGACGAAAGGTCATCGACCTGAAACGTTAACTCTCCACAGATGCTGCCTGAACCTGCTGAGTTGTTCCAGCATTTTCTGTTTTTGTATTAGTGACATGGGGGACAGTTTTTATGTAATCATCATGGTGAGAGTGGCTTGTACTTTTCACAGTTCAGTGCTTGTATGAATAGCTTTCTTTCTCAGTTAGAAATAAAGCATGCTGCCAATTAACTCTGAGAAAAGGGAATATTGAGTTTCTTCATTTTCCAGACATGGATTTGCATTGCTGTTCGACACGTTCAAGTCAATAATCTTATTGATACAGAGATACTGTTAAATAGTTTGCAGGAAAGGAGAATGATGAATGAAACAGAATGTTGGAGTTTATATTGTGTTGAAAAAAATTGACAAAATTGAAATCCTTCCATATTTCTAAAAAGTGTTAAAAATGCTACTACAGGCCCCAAAAGTGATGAGGGAAAACTTGGGCAGATTTCTTCCCAATCATTTCGGAACAGAAGGGGGAGAAACTGGAACAAATGCAGAGTACTGTGGACGCTGGAAATCTGAAATACAAACGGAAAATGCTGGAAGTACTCAGCAGCTCAGACAGCACCTGTGGAGGGCTTTTACTGAGGAGACTGGGCCGATACTCTCTGTAGTTTAGGAGAATGAGAGGTGATCTCATTGAAACGTATACGATTCTGAGGATTGACAGGGTAGATGCTGAGAGGTTGTTTCCCCCTGGTTGGGGAGTCTAGAACTAGGGGTCACAGTCTCAGGATAAGGGGTCGGTCATTTAAGACTGAGATGAGGAGGAATTTCTTCACTCAGAGGGTTGTGAATCTTTTGAATTCTCTGCCCCAGAGGGCTGTGGATGCTGAGTCGTTGAGTATATTCAAGACTGAGATCGATAGATTTTTGGACTCTCGGGGAATCGAGGGATATGGAGATCGGGTGGAAAAGTGGAGTTGAGGTTGAAGATCAGCCATGATCTTATTGAATGGCGGAGCAGGCTCGAGGGGCTGAATGTCCTACTCCTGCTCCTCTGAATCCACAGTACTAGCGATCGGCACCCCCCCACCCTATTGCCGCTCCATTCCCATCTCCTGGGACTTACCTGAGGGCTGCCAGCGAGGTCCGAAGGTCAACCTGGAGAAAATGGGCGAGCTGCCTGTGGAGGTGTGACAGGTGAGCAGCTCATCTATAGTCAGGCCCAAGGACCAATTTCAGGCCAAATCTAGGGCCTTTCTGGTTTTCTGCACCCAAAAACAGTCCTTAACCAATTTCTAGGTCAGAGCCTTGTAGCAATCTTCAAATATTCATGTACATACATTTAAACACCTAGAAGGACGAGGGCAGCAGGCACATGGGAACACCACCACCTCCAAGTTCCCCTCCAAGTCGCACACCATCCTGACTTGGAAATATATCGGCTGTTCCTTCATCGTCGCTGGGTCAAAATCCTGGAACTCCCTCCCTAACAGCACTGTGGGAGTACCTTCACCACATGGACTGCAGCGGTTCAAGAAGGCGGCTCACCACCACCTTCTCGAGGACAACTAGGGATGGGCAATAAATGCTGGCCTTGCCATCGAGGCCCACATCCCATAAATGAATAAATAGAAAAAAAACAAATGTTTCAATTGAACCTAATAGAGGTCTTTAAAATTATGAAAGGTTTTGATAGAGTGGATACAGAGAGAGTGCTTCCACTTGTGGGGAAGAGCAAAACTAGACGCCATCAATATAAGCTAGTCACCAAGAAATCAAATAGGGAATTCAGAAGAAACTTCTTTACCCAGAGAGTGATGAGAATGTGGAACTCGCTACCACAGGGAGTGGTTGAAGCGAATAGTATAGATGCATTTAAGGGGAGGCTAGACAAGCATATGAGGGAGAAGGGAATAGAGGGTTATGCTGATAGAATTATTTTTTTTTATTATTCGTTCATGGGATGTGGGCGTCGCTGGCAAGGCCAGCATTTATTGCCCATCCCTAATTGCCCCTTGAGAAGGTGGTGGTGAGCCGCCTTCTTGAACTGCTGCAGTCCGTGTGGTGAAGGTGCTCCCACAGTGCTGTTAGGGAGGGAGTTCCAGGATTTTGACCCAGCGACGATGAAGGAACGGCCGATATATTTCCAAGTCAGGATGGTGTGTGACTCGGAGGGGAACTTGGAGGTGGTGGTGTTCCCACGCGCCTGCTGCCCTTGTCCTTCTAATTAGGGAATAGAGGGATACGCTGATAGATTTAGATGAGGAAAGACGGGAGGAGGCTCGAGCGGAGCAGAAACGCCGGCAGGGACTGTAATGTAATATGTAATTCTATGAACTATAACATTAAGCAAAACTAGAAGTAGAATCTTTGGGGGTTACATTCACAGGACTAAACCAAGCACAGACAGGAACAACAGCAAGGAACAAATCACCATACTGCTATTAAACAGCAACCTCTTTCCCTCTAAAAATAACTATTTCTGCTTTACAAAAGTCGTTTGGTTTTTAATAACCTTTATTTTAATTCTTGATACATAGCTGACGCTGGATAGCTGACACGAAAGTGCACAATAGCCAAAGAAATTGTCAGCAGCCATTTTCAGAAAGCGTTTGATTAAAACCCCCTCTCGGTTTCAATCTTGGTCCCAGAATCATGAGCTGACCTAATTGCTGCATCGATCGTTGCTTCACAAAATTGAATAAATAAATGATCAGCAGTGTAGCCACATCCACCGACATATTGTTGTTGTGTTACGATTGCTGATTGAACAACTTGTGCCCACGGACTGGTAAACATCGAGCCGTCGGCCACGTAATGAAGGATGTTGGACAGCAGCTGCAAAGGCAATCTGAGAGTGAAAAGGGAATATAGAAAATAGAAGGAAGGAAGGGAACTGGATAAATACTTGAAGGAGATAAAAAATTTACAGGGATATGGGGAGAGAGCCGGTGGGGCAGTGGGACTCACTGGCTTGCTGTTCGAGACTCAATGGGCCGAATGGCCTCCTTCTGTGCTGTACCATTCCATGAAGCGACAGCTCTTATGAGGCAGCAATAAGTGAGCTAACCAGCCCAGTGGGCTTCTATCCAACACATCAATACTTAGAAGGCACAGCAAAGGCAGATGTTTCATACAATCTGCGATGGAGCGCAGAAAGGAACCCTCAAAGGAATTCTTGCGAGATTGTCTTTTCTTGAGTCTGCACAACAGTTGTGGAGAACATCAAAAGCAACTTTTTAAAATTAAGTTACAATTTGAAGAGCTACGGCAGAAAGTGTACATATAAATGATATTTTAAACACAGTTCTGAACACAGGTGACATCCAAGTGCATTCACTGAAAGCCCATAAACCACGGGGACGGTGGGGGAGGGGGAGGGGCGGGGGAGGCAGCTTTTGTACAAAGGAGATCCAGACCAGCTTACCCTTAAAAAAGACTTGCATTTCTATAGCACCTTCCACAACCACCAGACGCCCCAAAGCGTTTTACAGCCAATGAAGTACTTTTTGAAGTGCAGTCACTGTTGTAATGTGGGAAACGCGGCAGCCAATTTGCGCACAGCAAGCTCCCACAAACAGCAATGTGATAATGACCAGATAATCTGTTTTTAGTGATGTTGGTTGAGGGATAAATATTGGTCAGCACACCAGGGAGAACTCCCCTACTCTTCTTTGAAACAGTGCCATGGGATCTTTTACGTCCACCTGCGAGAACAGACAGGGCCTCGGTTTAACGTCTCATCCGAAAGACGGCACCTCCGACAGCGCAGCACTCCCTCAGTACTGCGCTGTGAGTGTCAGCCTAGATTTTTGTGCTCAAATCCCTGGAGTGGGACTTGAACCCACAACCTTTTCAACTCAGAGGTGAGGGTGCTACCAACTGAGCCACAGCTCAACTCTGGTCTCCTTTCTGGCTCAAAGGGTTAGTCCAGTGCAGCCGAGCCATACGGACCAGCAAGGTTCTAGATTCGACCAGAAGTCATTGATTTAAAATAATTGGCAAAAGAGCCTGCGGGGGGATGAGGAGAAATTTTTTCTTACTTCGGAGGGTTGTTAAGATCTGGAACGCACGACCTGAAAGGGTGGTGGAAGCAGATTCCATGGGAACTTTCAAAAGACAATTCGACATGTACTTGAAGAGGACTAATTTACAGGGTTATGGGGGAAAGAGCAGGGGGGGAGTGGGACTAATTGAAGAGCTCTTTCAAAGAGCCGGCACAGGCACGAGGGGCCAAATGGCCTCCTTCTGTGCTGTAAGATTCTATGGTACTATTTGACCATCACTGGGCTGCACTGAATTGGCTGATCTCGGCTGAATGGTGGTTAGGGATTGCTACAATTAGTCTCAGAGTCCTAGAATCATGGAATCATGGAAATTTAGGGCACAGAATGAGGCCATTCGGTCCATCGTGTCTGCGTCGAAAAAGAGCTCTCCAGCCTAATCCCACTTTCCAGCCCTTGGTCCGTAGCCTTGTAGGTTCCGGCACTTCAAGTGCATATCCAAGTACTTTTTAAATGTGATGAGGGTTTCTGCCTCTACCACCCTTTCAGGCAGTGAGTTCCAGACCCCCCACCACCCTCTGGGTGAAAAAAGTTCTCCTCAACTCCCCTCTAATCCTTCTACCAATTACTTTCAATCTATGCCCCCTGGTTATTGATCTCTCTGCTGGGGGAAATAGGTCCTTCCTATCCACTCTATCCAGGCCCCTCATAATTTTATACACCTCAATTAAATCTCCCCTCAGCCTCCTCTGTTCCAAAGAAAACAACCCCAGCCTGTCCAATCTTTCCTCATAGCTAAAATTCTCCAGTCCTGGCAACATCCTCGTACGGTTAGGGAGAATTACAACCGGCCTTTTGTTTTCTCTCCTGATTACTACCTGGCAATAACTGTTGACAGGTCACACATGTGGACGTAAGGTGCGGAGAGGTCTTGGTGAGGCTCCACCGCCCCTCCCCCGCCATGGTCAAATTCTCTGACAATACTCACTGGAGAGACTCATACCTGATGGACACCCATTTGGACGAGATACGAAAGGGTGTCTGTAACTGTAATCCAGCAAGAAATTACTACCTTCAGAGAGGAGGAAATAAAATTGGTGAGGATAAAAAAGCCACTGTACAGTACGAGGAAAGTATCAATATATCTTTGGAGAAGAAGGAACTGTTTCCTCCATCCTGTACAAAGAAGCCCCGGAGGGTTAAAGCGACCTGTGGCGCCCTGGCTATTTCCCCATTAAAGGTATTAATATTCACTTGTCAGGTCACACAGCCCCGGCAGACTGTAGCAGCAGATTATTTCTTTGAAGGTCTTCCGCATTTCTTGACTGCGGAAAGCGTAGATGAGGGGGTCGATGACCGAGTTGCACATGATGAGGATTAAGTACATGTTGAAGTGCGACATGAAGCAGACACAGTACGGGTTCTGCGGGCAGGAGATCATGAGAATGAGGTGCATGAAGAAGGGCGCCCAGCAGACGACAAAGACCCCCAGCAGGATGGTCAGCGTGATCGCCCCTTTCATGTTCGCCGCTTGGCGGACGGCGCCGTTGCCGGGCAGGGCGGCGATGCGCTTGACGTGCAAGCGGGCCAGCATGAACATGTGCACGTAGAGCGAGGCCATGAGGGCGAGCATGGCGAAGAACATGGTGATGAGGCAGATGATGACTGCGGTGCTCTCGGAATAAACGATGAAGAGGATCCCTGAGCCCGTGCAGGCTGCCCAGATGGCGGCGATAATCATCAGGGCCCTCCGCACTGTCACGATGTTATGGTACCGCAGAGCGTAGAAGATGGTGATGTACCTGTCAATAGCGATGGCCAGCAAGCTGCAAATGGAAGCCAGAAGAGAGCTGCAGATCATCGAGTCAAACACGTTGTCCATGTTCTTGATTAAATTTTCCGGGGCCGTTAAGTGCCTGCTTTTTAACATGGCAATGAAGATCGTCTCCCACGCGTTGGACACGCTAACCAGCATGTCAGCCACTGCCAAGCTGCAGATGAAAAAATACATGGGCGAGTGCAGGTTCTTGTTTTTGACAATAGCTGCAATGACCAAAATATTTGCCAAGAGGCTGAAGATGCCCAGCGTGAGGAAGACCTCCGTCGAGATCCAGAGTTGCTCGTAGCATCCCGAAGAGAAGCCGTCACTGCGCGAGCCGTTGGCGCTGGCGAATCTCGCCACGCTGTGGTTTCTGAGCTGCGGGGTCTCCGGCAGCCTGTGATGAAACGAGGAGTTCATGCCTGCGACCGAGGGGCTTGCCTGACCAAGTCTCCTGGCTCCAGCAGAGACGCTGTTCACGTTGGCATGTTGGAATAGGAAATGCAGCTCAGAGCTGAAGCATTGATCTTATGACTTTAATTGCAACACTTGACATTCTCGTTCCGCAGTCTTGAAATTGCTTCTGAAGTAAGTGAGACCCGTTTTTGAAACCAAATCATCTTGAAACAATCAGAGAAACGTATCTGCCAAATTCCCTTGACTTGCATGTTTTTGCATATTTTTTTTGTTTAAAAAACAGCCCTTCCTAGGCTTGCAAGTGTTAACTGC
Source organism: Squalus acanthias (assembly GCA_030390025.1). Taxonomy (NCBI): domain Eukaryota; kingdom Metazoa; phylum Chordata; class Chondrichthyes; order Squaliformes; family Squalidae; genus Squalus; species Squalus acanthias. The sequence continues at coordinate 6,090,331 of CM059428.1, forward strand.
AGCAGAACTCACTTGCAGGAGGCTGTCTGATGGGTAGAAAGTTCCTTTTTTTTTGTCCCTTCCAGAGTCAGTTCCGTTTTTCTTTAAAAGCTAGTGTTGCTAGTCACAGAAACACAAGATCAAATCCAAGTGCTCTTGGTTGGAGATTTCGCAAGGAATAAGCACCTTTCCCATTTTAACAGACCGTACAAGACTGTGGGAAATGTGCTCCTCCTCCGCACTGCAGTTTACCCTATTGCACTCAGGGGCAGCTTGACTGACAGCGCTGTATGTTAAGCATTTAAGGAAGGCTCCACTTTTCATTATCCATGGTGATTCACTGACATGCTCAAGGATTTGTGCGTTGCGTGCGCTATAAATCACAGCACGTTGCAGAGATGATTAGATTTGCATCAATTTGTGATCTGTTTCCAAACTAGCCCCCCCCCCCGCCCCCACAGTTAGTAAATGAAAGCACACTTGTATTTTGATGCTTAGGAACTGATGTAGTTCGTGCATTTGCATTTAAACAGCCATCATACTAAAAGATCCTCAAAAGCTTTGTTCAAAGTTGGCACATTAAGTGCTAGTATTGTGCTCAGGTCTGTTTAATGAACAAGTTTTTAAAGTGTAATTTCCACGGACACTTTTGTATTTGTTGCATCCTGGTTGCTTTTTGCTTTTACCTGAGGGGGAATTGACAGGGTAGATGCTGAAAGGTTGTTTCCCCCTGGCTGGAGAGTCTCGAACTAGGGGGCATAGTGGTGTTCCCGTGCGCTGGCTGCCCTTGTGCTTCTAGGTGGTAGAGGTCGCGGGTTTGCTGATCAAGTGATAAATTTCAACGGCGAATTTCAGTCACGACAAAAAGTTAACGTTCTTGATAAATGCCCAATGCCGGTAAATTGTGTCCAAATCCTACTGGAAACTTCAGGGTTCTCATACATAGGATTTAACTCTCTACTATTCGTAATTATTGTCCTAACTGTCCAAGGTCCCATTAATTCAGCCGCCAAAGGGTTAAGAAACATAAACTATAGCAGAGCTGCGCTGAAACATTAGGCTTTCAATTCTGTCTGAGGTGCCAAAGTTCATCTTCCGAAAAAGAATACACAGTCAAGCTTTGGTTGCCATGGTGTTTTGCTGCTGGAGGGATTCTTTACCGCAGACTTACTGATGACCGTTTACGGCCCCGGTCCAGATATAGCCTGGGTGGCTGAATAATGAAACCATCCTTTAGTAAGGTTGCTAGATAAGTGCATGAGGGAGAAAGAAATTGAAGCACGTGCTGACAGGAACAGGAGCAAAATACTGCATCTGCTGGGAATCTGAACTAAAAACAGAAAGTGCAGGAAACACTCAGCAGGTCAGGCAGCATCTGTGGGGAGAGAAACAGAGCTAACGTTTCAGCTCGATGATCCTTCGTCAGAACTGGATTACTAGGTAATATTTAAATAACTTTAAGAACATAAGAATTAGGAACAGGAGTCAGCCATACAGCCCCTCGAGCCTGCTCCGCCATTCAATAAGATCACGGGCTGATCTTCGACCTCAACTCCACTTTTCCGCCCGATCCCCATATCCCTTGATTCCCCATGAGTCCAAAAATCTATCGCTCTCGGCCTTGAAGATACTCAACAACTCAGCATCCACAGCCCTCTGGGGCAGAGAATTCCAAAGATTCACAACCCTCTGAGTGAAGAAATTCCTCCTCATCTCAGTCTTAAAAGGCCGACCCCTTATCCTGAGACTGTGACCCCTAGTTCTAGACTCCCCAGTCAGGAGAAACAACCTCTCAGCATCGACCCTGTCAATCCCCCTCAGAATTCTATATGTATTCCTTGTATCCTACTGTCCTAAAATGTACTGTTTCCCCAATTAAACCCCAGATTAAGACTTTATTTCATTATTAAATGCAGCAGCTAGGCAAGGCAACATGTCTCTCTTTAGCATTATCATTAAAAGTGAGACTGGCATGACAGGCATTAAACTTCAAAGTACAAGCTAGCACAAGATGCAACCTCTAGTCACAGTGGAAAGAAGAAAGAGGAAGAAGAAGAAGAAAGAAATTAGGAAATTGAAAGGAGAGAAACTTGCCTTTCTGTGGCGTCTTTCACGACCTCAGGATGTGCCAAAGCGCTCCACAGCCAATGGTTATCGCAAGGGGGTGGGAGTATAAGAGTAAGGCCAGTCTTGATGCAGTTATACAGTCTTTGGTGAGACCACACCTGGAGTACTGTGTAAAGAGCATGGCTGATCTTCGACCTCAACTCCACTTTCCTGCCCTTAAATGCAGTGTCTCAGGCGGAGTTACAAAATTCTGTGGCTACCGATAACGATACTCGGGAAAATCCAAGCTAGCCCTTAACAAGCAACAAATATTGTTTTTAAAGAGAGTTTTCCTTACCGCTAAAGACCTCCCTTTGCGATATCTGATTAAACCTTGGAGCAAGTGGTAAAAGAATTATTACCCGTGCGGAGAATGATTTTCTCCAAATGATCGTGTGGTGTTCGCACCTGCGCTTTTTGCCATATTTAGAACGGAGAGGAAACCAGAGCCACAGATGGGGTGAAGCTCGCTCACTGCCAGTCGCATTGCCATGTCAGGAGCCGGTGCAGAGCAATAACAGATCAGTCCTTCAAGTCCACGCCTTGGGCTCAAAGCAATCACATCAATTTATTAGGAACCTTGCTCTGTTCCCATGCAAACATAATCGTTAAAAGAAAATGGCCATGATGCGGAGATGCCGGTGTTGGACTGGGGTGGACAAAAATGAGAAGTCGCACAACACCAGGTTATAGTCCAACAGTTTTATTTGAAATCACGAGCTTTCGGAGCGGCTGCTCCTTCGTCAGGTGAAGTGACGACTGACGAAGGAGCAGCCGCTCTGAAAGCTTGTGATTTCAAATAAAACTGTTGGACTATAACATGGTGTTCTGCGACTTCTCATTTTTGTTAAAAGAAAAAGCACTGGTTAGAAAAGTAGGGACAAGAACGCATGTTGTACCGGTACTCTAATTCCAATTCTCAGGATCTCTCACTAGCTGCTGTTCCATTAATTCCATGACTTATTTCCCGGTCATTCTGCCAGACTTGTTTGACACTAATTATATATGCATCAAGGCACGATTCCAAATTTTACAGTAAATATTTTATTGCATGAAATAATGAGATAAAGCAGGCTATCGCAATCTGGTGCCGTCCACATTTAACATGTCCTCGATAATATTGATGCCAAAGCAAAGTTCGGCAGATGCTGGGAATCCGAAATAAAAACAGAAAATGCTGGAAACGCTCAGCGCGTCAGGCTGCATCCGTGGAGAGAGAGAAACAGAGTTAACGTTTCAGGTCCGTGACCCTTCCTCAGAACTGGAACAAGTTAGAGAGGTAACAGGTTTTTATCAAGTGGAGAGGCAGGGAAAGGGAGGAGGGGAGGGAAGAGCGAAAGGGAAGGTCTGCGATAGGGTGGAAGGCAGGAGAGATTAAATGACAAAAGGGATGATGGTGCAAGGCAAAAGGAGATGGTAATGGGACAAGTTAAGAAATAAAAGACGGGTCTAGAGGAGGTGTCAATGGGAATGACAGAATCATCAACAGCTGCCGCCTGGAAAAAATGAGGGCCGAGGTGATGGTCTGAAACTGTTGAACTCAATGTCGAGTCCGGAAGGCTGTCAAGTGCCTAATCAAAAGATGAGGTGCCGCTCCTCGAGCTAAGGTTGAGCTTCATTGGGACAGTGTAGGAGGCCGAGGACAGAGAGGCCAGAGTGGGAGTGGAGCGGAGAATTAAAGTGACAGGCGAATATTTATGCCAGCCTGCTTGTCTTTAATAAGCGCCAGATTACTATAATGGTGTCAATATTTGTTACTAGGGGAAGGAGTTGCCAAACCATTTCCAAAGCTGTTTGCAAACAAAAATCATTTCACTAGTCCAGTGCCGCATAATGTTGTCAGAGCTATCTGAAATTAACAAAAGCTCTGAGCAAAACATAACCAAATATAACGAAGGTTCTTATGTTCTTAAAATTCAAAATTGCTGGCTGACCCCGGGACCCCTGCAGCCAGGTCCCAATGTCTAGTTTCCCCGAAACCCATTGTCAGAATAAGTCAAATTATAAAATCCCCTGAGCCAGTGTTGGCCGATCTCCGAGTGGCTTGCGAGCAGTGCATTTCCCATCTACACCGGCACCCCCCTCGCCCCTCAGCAAATGCCCAAGGTGCAAGTAATTGGTCGGAGGTTTAGAGGGGATTTGAGGAGAAATTTTTTCACCTAGAGGGTGGTGGGGGTCTGGAACTCACTGCCTGAAAGGGTGGTAGAGGGAGAAACCCTCATCGCAATCAAAAAGTACGTGGATATGCACGTGAAGTGCCGTAACCTACAGGACTACGGACCAAGAGCTGGAAAGTGGGATTAGGCTCGGATAGCTCTTTGTCGGCCGGCACGGACAAGATGGGCCGAATGGCCTCCTTCGGTGCTGTAAATTTCTATGATTCTATGTGCAAACATACTGGTTCGGGCACCCCCAGTAGATGTGGTGATCAGGTGACCTCACCCTGACTCCGAGTACCCCAGCAGGGTCAGGAGGAGCAATGACTATCTCCAACAAGTGAGAGTCTAACCACCGCCCCATGACATTCAATGGCATTACCATCGCTGAATCCCCCACCATCAACATCCTGGGGGTCACCATTGACCGGAAACTTAACTGGACCAGCCACATAAATACTGTGGCAACAAGAGCAGGTCAGAGGCTGGGTATTCTGTGGCGAGTGTTCTCACCTCCTGACTCCCCAAAGCCTTTCCACCATCTACAAGGCACAAGTAAGGAGTGTGACGGAATACTCTCCACTTGCCTGGATGAGTGCAGCTCCAACAACACTGTAGGATCCGTTCTTGGAAAACAGTGACAGGATTGAACAAAGTCAACATGGATTTGCAAAAGGTAAATCGTGCTTGACTAATCTACTGGAATTTTTTGAGGATGTAACTGGTAAAATAGATAAGGGAGAACCAGTGGATGTGGTGTATTTGGACTTTCAAAAGGCTTTCGATAAGGTCCCGCATAAGAGATTAGCATGTAAAGTTAAGGCACATGGGATTGGGGCAAGGTATTGACTTGGATAGAGAACTGGTTGGCAGACAGAAAGCAAAGAGTTGGAATAAACGGGTCTTTTTCCGAGTGGCAGGCAGTCACTAGTGGGGTACCGCAGGGATCGGTCCTTGGACCCCAGCTATTCACAATATATATTAATGATCTAGACAAGGGAACTAGATGTAATATCTCCAAGTTTGCAGACGACACAAAGCTGGGTGGGCGTGTGTGCTGTGAGGAGGATGCCGAGAAACTCCAGGATGATTTGGACAGGTTGGGTGATTGGGCAGAAGCATGGCAGATGCAATATAACGTGGATAAATGCAAGGTTATCCACTTTGGTGTCAAAAACAGGAAGGCAGATTATTATCTGAATGGCAATAGATTGGGAGAAGGGGAAGTGCAACAAGACCTGGGTGTCCTTGTGCACCAGTCGCTGAAGGTAAGCATGCAGGTGCAGCAGGCGGTTAAGAAGGCAAATGGTATGTTGGCCTTCGTAGCGAGAGGGTTTGAGTACAGGAACAAGGATGTCTTGTTGCAGTTATACAGGGCCTTGGTGAGACCACATCTTGAGTATTGTGTGCAGTTTTGGTCGCCTTATCTGAGGAAGGAGGTTCTTGCCATGGAAGGAGTTCAGCGAAGATTCACCAGGCTGATACCTGGGATGGCAGGAATGACGTATGAGGAGAGATTGGGTTGATTGGACTTATACTCGCTGGAGTTTAGAAGAATGAGAGGGGATCTCATTGAAACTTATAAAATTCTGACAGGACTAGACAGACTAGATGCAGGAAGGATGTTCCCGATGGTCGGGGAGTCCAGAACCAGGGGTCACAGTCTAAGGGTAAGGGGTAAGCCATTTAGGAAAGAAATGAGGAGGAATTTCTTCACCCAGAGAGTGGTGAACCTGTGGAATTCTCTACCACAGAAGGCAGTAGAGGCCAATTCATTAAATATATTCAAGAAGGAGTTGGATATATTTCTTAAGGCTAAAGGGATCGAAGGATATGGGGAGAAAGCAGGGACAGGGTACTGAGTTTGGATGATCAGCCATGATCGCATTGAATGGCAGAACAGGCTCGAGGGGCCGAATGGCCTACTCCTGCTCCTATCTTCTATGTTTCTATGTTCCTTCCCCTCAACGGTAAAAATTGGACTATGAAATATAAAAAACCCAGAACTGCAGAGCCCGCAAAAAGGGCTCGGCAATAAAGGGTTAATTCAAACATTGCAGCAGAAAGTACGACTGGATCACAGACAACCTAAAATACGAATGCTTCTGAACAACAAAATTCGCACATTCATGTACCTTAAGGGATTACATTGTTAAAGAAGACCATGGCCCCCGAATAACCAGTATCAGTGCAGGCCTAGACAATGGTCCGGGCCTTGAACCATTTGAATACGAATGCTAACAGAAACCAACAACTTCGCACATACAGTCACCTTGGAAGGTTGCATTGTCAGAAAGGTAGCTCTAATCAATGGACAATACGAGAGACAATTCACACATTTTGAAATGGCCATCGTATGCTCAGGAGGGGGCCAGGATATGTGTTTCAAGATTGCAAGTTGGTTTTGGTTTAAGTAATAAATCACTTCGCAGACAGTGGTGTGGGAAGCCAACGGTAGAACAGCAAGCAGAAAGATTCGTGCCAACAATCAACACCAAGAGACAGCCAATCGGGAGTGGTGATTGTCTGTTTCAATCAAATCATAGAGGGGGCTTTTATGATTGAGTCTGAGTAAGTTTGTGAGTTTCAGTCAGATCACAATAAGGGTTTGTGATCGAGTCTGGGTAACTTTATATGTAACAGTCAAAAAGCCGACGGGCTTAACTGTGTCATATTGTGTCGATGTAAATGACCCTTGCGTAGGGGTTTGTATTTTGGGGTTGTTAGCCTGATATAAATCGTAGGGATTTATACTGGGGAAGTAATTGTGTGTGTGTGTTCAATAAACAAATGAATCAAAGGTTGAGCCAAAACCCTGTGCCGTGTGTATTTTGTTCTTAGAACTGAGTGTAATAGGGGACCAGTACCGGAGAAAACCCCTTACAACACCCAAGAAGCTCGACACCATCCAGGACAAAGCAGCCAGCTTGATTGGCACCCCATCCACCACCTTAAACATTCACTCCCTCCACCACCGGCGTACCGTGGCTGCAGTATGTACCATCTACAAGATGCACTGCAGCAACGCGCCAAGGCTTCTTCGGCAGCACCTCCCAAACCCGCGACCTCTTCCACCTAGAAGGACAAGGGCAGCAGGCGCATGGGAACACCACCACCTCCAAGTTCCCCTCCAAGTCACACACCATCCTGACTTGGAAATATATCACCGATCCTTCATTGTTGCTGGGTCAAAATCCAGGAACTCCCTCCCTAACAGCACTGTGGGAGCACCTTCACCACACGGACTGCAGCGGTTCAAGAAGGCGGCTCACCACCACCTTCTCAAGGGGCAATTAGGGATGGGCAATAAATGCTGGCTTTGCCAGCAACGCCCACAACCCATAAAGGAATAATAAAAAAAGTAGAAACATTCTCTCTGTGTCCACTCTATCAAAACCTTTCATAATTTTAAAGACCTCTATTAGGTCACCCCTCAGCCCTCGGTTTATCATCTCATTCGAAAGACGGCACCTCCAACAGTGCAGCACTCCCTCAGCACTGCACTGGAGTGCCAGCCTAGATTTTTGTGCTCAAGTCTCTGGAGTGAGACTTGAACCCACAAGCTTCGGGCGAAGGTGCTACCAACTGAGCCACGGCTGACACACCCTACCATTCTTACGCTGGTGGAGTGGGACCAAAGACTTCCGGGGCCAATGTCTTTATAAACATTGAGGTAAGAATTCTGCTTCAATGCTTATAGAGAATGCAAGGAACACTTATCACAAGCCATAGAGTGAAGCATTCATGTTGGATTCGCGCCTGGTACCTGTCACAAGCTACCAAAGATCAATGATGTGGCTTATAGAATTATTATAGACTCATAGGGCTGGATTTTCAATGACACGTGGAGTCGGGTTTGGAGGCATGTGGGGGGTTAAAGTTGTGGGGTCGGGGGTCCCGACCCCATCCCGACTCCATCCTGCCTCCACGCAATTTTGACAAAATCAGTCGCTGTGTTCCTGACTCAGTCCCGCCTCCAAGAGGCGGGAGAGGCCATTAAAGCCCTTAACAAGCCCTAAATTGGCTCTGTAATGCCATTTTGAAACGTTTTAGCTAGTTTAACCCTTTTCCGACGTGAAGTACGCCTGATGTGAAACACTCCAGTGAAACCTGGCGGGAGCACAAGTGGATAGCTGACTATCGGCTGCAGGTCCACTATTACAACGGAGATGTGATGAAGGTAGTAGTAGTATTAGGTCTGAAAGTTGATGCTGCTGCATTGAATGTCTTCAGAGACTGCCTGGCCACCTGGATGGAAAAAAAATTCTCTCTCTCTCTCTCTCTCTCTCTCTTTCTCTCTTTCTCTCTCTCTCTCTCTGCTGCTCATTTTGCATCCAGGTCCACTCACAGCAAAGGCCAGGCAATCTCTGAGACCAAGCAATCTCTGCAATGATGACATCATCAGCGGCGACTTTCAGACTCAAACCACTAATTGGTTCATGGGTTCCCACATGCTGGAACTCAATTGCCCAATTAAGTTAAAATTGCTTCATTCATCCACATTAATCTGGAGTTGGGGGGGCAACACGAAATGCGGATCACACGACCCCAACCCGACCCCAAGACAAAATCCAGCCCATAATCTATCATAGAATGGTCACAGCACAGAAGGAGACCATTTGGCCCTTCGAGCCCACGCTGGCTCTCTGCAAGAGCACTTCTGCCAGTCTCACTCCCCCCGCCCTTTCCCCGTAGCCCTGCAAATCTTTTTCCTTCAGGTACTTATCCAATTCCCTTTTGAAAGCCACAATTGAATCTGCCTCCACCACCCTTTCAGACAGTGCATCCCAGATCCTAACCACTCGCTACGTAAAAAAAAATTTCCTCATTTCGTTTTTGGTTCTTCTGCCAATCACCTTAAATCTGTGTCCGCTGGTTCTCGACCCTTCCACCAATGGGATCAGTTTCACTCTACCTACTCTGTCCAGACCCCTCAAGATTTTGAACACATCTATCAAATCTCCTCTGAACCTTCTCTCCTCTAAGGAGAACAACCCCAGCTTCTCCAGTCTATCCACGTAACTGAAGTCCCTCATCCCTGGAACCATTCTTCGAAATCTTTTCTGCACCCTCTCTAAGACCTTCACATCCTTCCTAAAGTGCAGTGCCCAGAATTGAACACAATACTCCAGTTGAGGCCGAACCAGTGTTTTACAAAGGTTCATCATAACTTCCTTGCTTTTGTACTCTATGCCTCTATTTATGAAGCCCAGGATCCTGTATGCTTTTTTAACCGCTTTCTCAACCTGCCCTGTCACCTTCAACGATTTGTGCACATATATCCCCAGGTCTCTCTGTTCATGCACCCCCTTTAGGATTGTACCCTTTAGTTTATATTGCCTCACCTTGTTCTTCCTACCAAAATGTATCACTTCGCACTTTTCTGCGTTAAATTTCATCTGCCACGTGTCCGCCCATTCCACCAGCCTGTCTATGTCCTCTTGAAGTCTATCACTATCCTCCTCACTGTTCACTATATTTCCAAGTTTTGTGTCATTTGCAAATTTTGAAATTGTGCCCTGTACACCCAAGTCTAAGTCATTAATATATAACAAGAAAAGCAGTGGTCCTAGAACTGACCCCTGGGGAACCCCACTGTATACCTTCCTCTAGTCCGAAAAACAACCGTTCACCACTGCTCTCTGTTTCCTGTCACTTAGCCAATTTCGTATGCATGCTGCCACTGTCCCTTTTATTCCATGGGCTTCAACTTTGCTGGCTAGCCTATTATGTGGCACTTTATCAAACGCCTTTTGGAAGTCCATGTACACCACATCAACCGCATTACCCTCATCAACCCTCTCTGTTACCTCATCAAACAACTCAATCAAGTCAGTTAAACACGATTTGCCTTTAACAAATCTGTGCTCGCATGCCTTAATTAAGATGGGCAGACACAGGCCAGGAATTCTCTCCGAGCTGCTCCCGGCGATTCCGCCGCACATCCGGCAAAGTTACGGTGATGAAGCTGGAGGAGCTCCGATGAAATTACTGGCAACCATTTTGACAATGCAGCTGCAGGCCTCTTAGGGTTGTTATTCTCCTCCTTGTGTACAATTGCTTCTTTTTAACAGATATGAAACATGGGGGTAAAAATTGGGTTGCTTTGCGTCTCCCGTTAGCGCACTAAGAGGGCGCTAATGGGGTGCAAAGCAACTAGCGTCCAGGCGCGGCGCCGCCCACGCCTCCTGCAAAATTCAGCGGGAGGTTAGCGGCGGCATTAACCGGTAGCGCCCCGCGGCGCGGCGCTGAGCCACTGGCGATGACATCATCGCCATGCGCAGCGCCCCGGCCGCGATCCTCGGGCGCGCCCCCTGACTTACCGACAGACGCGGTCGGGGCGGTGCTATTTAAAGACGAGGTGCGGGGCAGCCATTTTTGTTGCTGGCTGCTTGCCAGCACCTGCCTGCGCCCCCGTCTCCGGCCTTCTGAACCGCCCCCCCCCCCCCCCCACACCGTGGAGTGCCAGCTGCGCTCCAAGAGCCCGGCACTTCTCTTGAGTGCCGGGCTCTTTTGCCGGCATTCCCGATCCCTGGGGGCCCAGCTGGGCCCCGGGTCGCGCTGTGCAAGGCCCCTCCCCTTTAAGAAGGGGAGGAAGTCCTGCAATACTGCGGCGCGACGTGCCATATGGGACGCTACTCAACTTTTAGCCCATGCTCTTCAGCGACTGTGACAGCTCCAGACAATACCTGCATCACCAATAGGCTTTCAGTCCAGCGCTGAGATGCAACTCTTGGTGATTCAACCCAGATCCAGTTTGTGTGAATAAAGATTTTTCATCCTGTCTGAAGCCTGCCTTTGATGCTTGTTACTAATTTCCAAGCCACAGGCGAGCTCCATCACTGCTGTGATGCTGTCCCTTTGAGCTGTGCGGTCGCTCTGGGAATGAGATTAAATCCACAGCGCAGTGAAATGAAAAACCCTTGCAGAGCGGCCCTTGAGTTCCTGCAAATAGGATGTTTACTATTCAGTCCAAGATCCTTCTCAGTGACTGCACAAAGTAGATTAAAATCAAGTAAATAAATTCACCAGCCCATCACCAGTCTCTCCGATGAAACATTAATTACGCTACAGAATATGTAAATGGACTATGACAGATTTTCTTTATCCTCAACTTTAAAAGAGCTTGTTTTCTTAACTGTTAGTTCAAATGTCCTTTACAGGAAGGATGTGATCGCACTCGAGAGGGCACGGAGGAGATTTACGGGGATGTTGCTCGGACTGGAGAATTTTAGCTACGAGGAAAGATTGGATCGGCTGGGGTTGTTTTCTTTGGAACAGAGGAGGCTGAGGGGAGTCTTGATTGAGGGGCCTAGATAGAGTGGATAGGAAGGACCCAATTTCCTTAGCAGAGAGGTCAATAACCAGGGGGCATAGATTTAAAGTAATTGGTAGAAGGATTAGAGGGGAGTTGAAGAGAACTTTTTTCACCCAGAGGGTGGTGGGGGTCTGGAACTCACTGCCTGAAAGGGTGGTAGAGGCAGAATCCCTCATCACATTTAAAAAGTACTTGGATATGCACTTGAAGTGCTGTAACCTACAGGGCTACGGACCAAGAGCTGGAAAGTGGGATTAGGCTGGAGAGCTCTTTTTCAGCCGGCACAGACACGATGGGCCGAATGGCCTTCTTCTGTGCCGTAAATTTCTATGATTCTATGATACTTATAGGGATTTGTGGAAATGCTCTAGAGTGCATCTGTAATTTGATCTATGATCTATGGGGCGAAGCTTAATTTAAATGGGAGGAAAATCTGCTAGGTTCTGTTCGCGATTCTCCTTGCAAGATTTTGCTCTCTGCGCTCTTCCAAAGAGGTGCTTAATGCTCAGGCAGTAAAGACGACAACCTACCCCCTAGTCCCTGGGCACAAAGATTGGGGACAAGGGGACAGAGACTTAAAACGCTTCCTCCACTGTTATGTTGCCCAGGGATTTCCGGGACTTCGCAAGTGGGATGGAATGGGGCCTGCACTTATAATTAGCACCAAAACTGGGCATCCATGAGGCACTGTGGGCCATCGGCAGTAGCAGAATTGTATTCTGCCACAATCTGTAACCTCATGGCCCGGCATATCCCTCACTCTATGATTACCATTAAGCCAGGGGACCAATAAGGAGTGTAGAAGAGCATGCCAGGAGCAGCACCAGGCATACCTAAAAATGAGGTGCCAACCTGGGGAAGCTGCAACACAGGGCTACATGCATGCTAAAAAGCGGAAGCAGCATACTATGGACAGGGCTAAGCGATCCCACAATCAACGGATCAGATCAAAGCTCTGCAGTCCTGCCACATCCAGTTGTGAATGCTGGTGGACCATTAAACAACTAACGGGAGGAGGCGGCTATAAGTGGTTTTCTCGGGCATACCGAAAACACACCTCTTCCTACAAGTTCTGGACGATAGGGATTATATGGAACAGATCAGACTCGGACACCCGTTTGAGCTCGTCCGTATTGTGTTTAATAGGATTAACAATAACACTCGTAACAGTACAAAACAATACAACCCTGGCTTGTCCAACAAGCCACACCGTGCTAAATTACCACGGTCTAATAAAAGAACCCTCCCATGAAATAAACTAACACAGGGCCCCAGCACTAAACCCCTCTAAGGTTTGGTTGGGACTTACAATCACCCCCTCACACAGCTAAGTGGTCTTGTGGATGTGTAGGCGCAGGCAGTATGTTCACCCCGATTGCCCGTTGTCTAGCTTGCAGCTTCTTCCTGTATGCCTCGCTCCTGGTCCCATACCGCCGACGCAGTATCCAAGTTCCAGTTTGAGTCGAGGTCCGTTGATGAGGGATGAAGAGCAGCGCTCAGCTTCTGGCGGTGTTCCGTCGAGCCGAGCCTCACTCGGGAGACTGGCTGTAGACTGATGCCGAGGAGAAGAAGAGAGCAGCCCCTCGAACGGCTCCTGATATACACAAAACCCATCGCCTTTTCCTCCTGCCAATACTGATCGATGTATTGACTCAGGTGATCTGTCTGGACCCCCCTGTGGCCTGGAGTGACTCTTGACCTTTGAAATCTATGTGAAAAATGATACTGGATGTCTGTCATTTCCTGAGTTGATGGCTCCCATTAGCAGGTTATGGGTTTCAATCTCAAACCGAACTTGCTTAACTGGCTTATCTCCTGGAAGACAATGGCCTGTTCATCTCCTGCCTTCCACCAGTTTCGGTTGGGACTGTGTTTATTGATAGTGTCTCTGAGTAACCTCTCGGGGTATTGTTCCCAGTAATCATGTCCCAGTGATGACGTTAGTGTGAGATGGCTGTTTTCATATGAATGCACCTTAGTCAGGTTAGCCTGGCTGGCAATCCTAAGCCACTCCCACAAGCTTGCCCAACAGTACAGTTCTGTCTTGGGGTTTTGGATATAAAATATGATTCATAAAAATGGCCAGAAAGCTGGTGCTACATGGCTCCATGAATATCCCCCATCCTCAATGATGGTGGAGCCCAGCACGTGAGTGCAAAAGACAAAGCTGAAGCGTTTGCGACCATCTTCAGCCAGAAGTGCCGAGTGGATGACCATATCGGCCTCCTCCTGATGTCCCCACCACCACAGAAGCCAGTCTTCAGCCAATTCGATTTACTCCACGTGATAAAGAAATGGCTGAGTGCACTGGATACAGCAAAGGCTGTGGGCCCTAACAACATCCCAGCTATTGTGCTGAAGACTGTGCTCCAGAACTAGCCGCGCCTCTAGCCAAGCTGTTCCAGTACAGCTACAACACTGGCATCTATCGACAATGTGGAAAACTGCCCAGGTATGTCCTGTCCACAAAAAGCAGGACAAATCCAATCCGACCAATTATGTCCTTATCAGACTACTCTCAATCATCAGCAAAGTGATGGAAGGTGTCATCGACAGTGCTATCAAGTGGCACTTACTCACCAATTAGCCGCTCACTGATGCCCAGTTTGGCTTCCGCCAGGACCACTTGGCTCCAGACCTCATTACAGCCTTGGTCCAAACATGGACAAAAGAGCTGAATTCCAGAGGTGAGGCGAGAATGACTGCCCTTGACATCAAGGCAGCATTTGACCGAGTGTGGCATCAAGGAGCCCTAGTAAAACTGAAGTCAATGGGAATCGGGGGGAAAACTCTCCACTGGCTGGAGTCATACCTAGCAAAGAGGAAGATGATTGTGGTGGTTGAAGGTCAATTATCACAGCCCCAGGACATCGCTGCAGGTGTTCCTCAGGGCAGTGTCCTAGGCCCAAGCTGCTTCATCAATGACCTTCCCTCCATCATAAGGTCAGAAGTGGGGATGTTTGCTGATGACTGCACAGTGTTCAGCGCCATTCGCAAATCCTCAGATAATGAAGTAGTCCATGCCCGCATGCAGCAAGACCTGGACGACGTTCAGGCTTTGGCTGATAAGAGGCAGGTAACATTCGCGCCACACAAGTGCCAGGCAATGACTATCTCCAATAAGCGAGCATCTAACCACCACCCCTTGACATTCAACGGCATTACCATCGCCGAATCCCCCACCATCAATATCCTGGGGGGTCACCATTGACCAGAAACTTAACTGGATCAGCTACATAAATACTGTGGCAACAAGAGCAGGTCAGAGGCTGGGTATTCTGCGGCAAGTGTCTCACCTCCTGACTCCCCAAAGCCTTTCCACCATCTACAAGGCACAAGTCAGGGGTGTGATGGAATACTCTCCACTTGCCTGGATGAGTGTAGCTCCAACAACATTCAAGAATCTCGACACCATCCAAGACAAAGCAGCCCGCTTGATTGGCACCTCATCCACCACCTTAAACATTCACTCCCTCCACCACCGGCGTATCGTGGCTGCAGTGTGTACCATCTACAAGATGCACTGCAGCAACTCGCCAAGGCATCTTTGGCAGCACCTCCCAAACCTGCGACCTCTACCATCTAGAAGGACAAGAGCAGCAGGCACATGGGAACACCACCACCTCCAAATTCCCCTCCAAGTCACACACCATCCTGACTTAGAAATATATCGGCCGATCCTTCATCGTCGCTGGGTCAAAATCCTGGAACTCCCTCATTAACAGCACTGTGGGAGCACCTTCACCACACGGACTGTAGCGGTTCAAGAAGGCAGCTCACCACCACCTTCTCAAGGGCAACCAGGGATGGGCAATAAATGCTGGCCTTGCCAGTGACGCCCACATCCCGTGAATGAATTTTAAAATCCAGCATTCCTATGTTAACGAGGTGGGAGGGGAATTCTTAGCCATCCTACCTCAATATCCTATAATAATGTCCAAGGGGTACACACGTTGTAAGAAACTGAAAGTGGTCCTTTAGCCTGGACTCTCCTCGGACCAAAGGGTCTGAAGGGACGAGGCAGCGAGCGGCATTAGGCCAACAAATTAAGCGGCATACCTTTTTGTTTTCGGAGACTTAGTAGATTATCAGGGGCCTGGAGGACTACAGGATCCTGCTCTCTAACAGCAGCCAGGAGGAGCCCCAGAGTGTGGCGGACAGGCCCTCAATGGCAGGTCTGTTTCCAGCCCGGTATCCCAATGCAATACCCTGCCAGAGGTTGGGCCTACATCAGGGGCTGAAACTAGATCACGTAAATGGCTGAGACCACCAGATTTGGCACAGAGAGGCCTCGACGCAGGAGCCCCGGGAAATTTGGCCGCTAATTGTGTGAATTTAACTCCTTAACCCAATGGAATGCAGATCCTCCCAAACCCGCGACCTCTACCACCTAGAAGGACAAGGGCAGCAGGCCCATGGTGACATCGTCGCCCCCAAGTTCCCCTCCAAGTCACACACACCATCCTGACTTGGAAATATATCGGCCGTTCCTTCATCGTCGCTGGGTCAAAATCTTGGAACTCCCTCCCTAACAGCACTGTGGGAGTACCTTCACCACACGGACTGCAGCAGTTCAAGAAGGCGGCTCACCACCACCTTCTCGAGGGCAATTAGGCATGGGCAATAAATGCTGGCCTTGCCAGCGACGCCCACATCCCCGGGACAAATTTTTTAAAAATCCGAACACACCACCTCAGTGGTGATGTAAAATGAGGCATTTACATGATCCCTGTCTATATTTAAACTGCAGGATAACTAGGTGCCTCTGACAAATATGGAAAAATTGGTCCCTTTAATCCTCAGAATTAATTTTCATTGAATTTTAATTAGTGAATACAATAGATCCATTCACAAGCATCTTTTATTGTATTATTGCTCCACTTAATGTGTTATTTTTTAAAAGTCTCTTATTTGTTCATTTAGGGCTCGATTTTGTCATGGGGCGGGCTGGGGTCGTGTCATCCGCTTTTCGTGTTAGCTACCCGACTCCAATTGGATGTGGGAGAATTATTCGATTTTCTTCAAATTGGGCAATTGAGTTCCAGCATGTGGGAACCCATGACCCAATTAGTGTTTTCAGTCTGAAAGTCGCCTCTGATGATGTCATCATTGCTGCTGCATTTAAGGTCTGCAAAGACTGGGAAGCTTTTGGCCTTTGCTGTGAGAGGGACCTGCAGGCAAAATGAGTTACAAGAGACCTAAGTCTGCTCCCAGATTTTTTTTTCCACCACCACCACCACCACCACCACCACTCCTCCAGGCTCCAAACTTCCACAACAATTGTTATGACTGCTAAAAGTTCCCCCAGAATGATGATTGATCAAATCTCCTTCTTAATGGTGGACCTGCAGCTGATAGTCAGCAATCCAAGTGTGATACCGCCAGGTTTCACCGGCGTGTTTCAGAGGAGGCGTGCATCACGTCGGAAAAGTCTTATAATCAGAAAGGCCTCTCAAAATGGGATTATAGAGGCAACTCAATGGTTGTTAAGGGCCTTAAGGGCCTATCCCGCCTCTTGGAGGCGGGACGGAGACGGGATCAGAAACCACGCATTTGGGAAAATTGCTCGGAGGCGGGATGGAGGTGGGGTCGGGCCCGACTGCCATTTTTTGCACTTTTAACACCCCACACGCCTCCATTCCCGCCTCCTCGGGCCTGGCAAAATCGAGCCCTTAATCTCCATTGATTTTCCCCCCCCCGCCCACCTCTGACAGTGCTGTCACTGGTTTCCATAAGTTTTTTGTGGCTGAGTTTTCTTTATTATCTTTCTTATCACATCAAACAGGTGCAAGGGATTTTTTTCACTCTCTCTAACTGTACAGTGTAACCAAATCCTCCAGCAACCGCACGCACAATTGCTTCAAAATCTCGGAAGGAAGCACAATCGTTGGAATTTCAGTAGAAAGAAAGACTCGCATTTGTATAGCACCTTTCATGACCATAGGATATCCCAAAGCGCTTTACAGCCAATGAAGTACTTTTTTGAAGTGTAGTCACTGTTGTAATGTGGGAAACGCAGCAGCCAATTTGTGCACAGCAAGCTCCCACAAACAGCAATGAGATAATGACCAGATAATCTGTTTTTTAGTGATGCTGGTTGATTGGCCCAGGTCACCGGGGAGAACTCCCCCTGCTTTTCTTCAAAATAGTGGCTGTGGGATCTTTTACGTCCACCTGAGAGCTGTAAGATTCTCAAAATTCACAGATCCCCCTAAACTCGAAGACAAACCCTAAGGAAAAAGACTTGGGTCTCTTTTCCTAACTATTACAGGGTGGTGAAATGCAGTGGGCCTAACCGAAGGACATTTTTGAGCAAAAACCAAGATTTGGCATTTTAAAGACATGTCTGGGCTTGGAAGGGAGAAAAGGCTGTAAAGGAAGGTGGGCTCAACCTGTGTAAAGACAGTTTGGATATTGGAGCTAATGGAAACTGTCTGGGTAACCGCATGACCTCGCTGGGAGTTAAATCGGCCCCTATCAGACATTAACATCCTAACAATAAAACCCGAGGAAAAGCAGTCTCCACCTCAATTTACAGAGCCCATTAAAACCAAGCATAGAACAGATCACTTCGGCCTACTCTATAGAAATCCTAGGCCCAGTCAAGAAACCCAAAACTTGGGGACAATCAACTACGATTAAGTGGCAAATCGACAGGATGGAGCCATCCCGAAACCACTTCACACCTTAACAAACAAGTTACCGTTAACGAGCCCGTCAAAATCTAACAATGATCTGATTTGGCGCGCAGATAAGGAGCTTCAATTAGTATAATTGAAGGCCCGTTCTCAACCTGAAAAAGAAGAAGAGGAAGGAAGAAAGACAAGATATCCACGGAGGCGTTCTCCGCAACACGGTTCTCCAGCACCATCGTTCAGCGTTCCGTGTCCAGCCAGGAGGTCGACAGCTCGAAGGCCAGACCATTCAACGAAGTAGGCCGACATGTGAAGAAACCAGAGCGACCGCCTCAGTGACCATCGGACACCTCGCAGGCAACAAGGCCCTCACGAAAACAACCAACCAAACATCAAGTACCAAGATTGGGCCACCGCGACCAAAGAAAACCAACTCGAAGAAAACCCGAAGATCCGCAAACTTTCCACTCTACAATCTACTCCTGACTTACCCCTGGGTAAGATTTTCCCTAAAAAAACTCTAAACCCTACTTCTAAACCAAGGAAAAGTGGGTACTCACCTGATAGATCCAATACGCACCCTACCGCATCAGCAGACTCGCGAAGACTGACCAGATATGCAGTTGAAATCCTCTACCGCGTACGGGGTACGGCAGGCACCAACCGACATATAGAGCGAACCCCAAAACCGCGAACTAGCCCAACTGTCAAGGATTTTGGTGAGTATCATCCCTGGTCCTCTGGAGTCCAACCTAGCCAGTGAAGTGGGATTGGGAGGGGTGAAGTATTCTTCCAATGTTATTTCCCTCGCTTGTACCGAAGTGTTTTTAGAGTGTTAAGATTGTTTGTGTTGTGTTTTACTTTCTTGAATAAAGATCAAAGTTCTTGCATCAAACCAGTTGTCTGCTGCACTTTTTGTCACAACCCCCAAATAAGTCCAAGGTCTAGAACCAAGTGAGTGGGAGCGATTCGAACTGCTCAGAAGTCAGAGGTGAAGCTGACACGAACCACCACCCCCTACAGAGCAGACGGGGCCTCGGTTTAACGTCTCATCCGAAAGATGGCACCTCCGACAGTGCAGCACTCCCTCAGCACTGCACTGGAGTGTCAGTCTAGATTTTTGTTCTCAAGTTCCTGGAGTGGAACTTGAACCCACAACCTTCTGACTCAGAGGTGAGGGTGCTACCAACTGAGCCACGACTGGGAGTGGAGCCAACATGAAGGCGGAGGAGCTCATCGTGACTGACCTGTACTGCACAGAGTCAGAACGAACCAAGGCATTTGCAGATAAAAAAAAGCAACAAAGCCCAATCCAATAATTTACGTTCCAGGTAAGTACTCCAAATTGAGCCATCAGGACCCAAAGAAAAAAGGAAGACTTGCATTTTTATAGCGCCTTTCACGACCACCGGACGTCCCAAAGCACTTTACAGCCAACGAAGTACTTTTTGAAGTGTAGTCGCTGTTGTAATGTGGGAAACACGGCAGCCAATTTGCGCACAGCAAGCTCCCACAAAGAGCAATGTGATAATGACCAGATAATCTGTTTTTGTGATGTCAGTTGAGGGATAAAGAAGGAACGGATACTCTCCAAGAGAGCGATTTCCAGTAATTTAAATGACTCTATTAATAAGAATAAACGTTGAATTGTTTCATTTTTAAGATGGTTTGTATGTGTAAAAGCTTCTGCGACTGGTACATTTTCAGGCCGGTTAAAATAAAAACCCATCATCATTGGAATAAACCAACTTCACCCATAGCATTTCAGCGATTTGACTGACTGCTTCCTGCCATTTGCCAGTTCAAAAGAGTTGTGCAATTGCTTGATTTTCCGTTGTTTACTCGTTACTCATTGTTGCTCACTGATTGGATCGAAGCTGCTTCGCCCACGGCTCGTCTATCGGATATTTGACAGCTAGTCCGCATTTCAGCCAACCGCTAATTTCCGCCCAGCCGAGGCGTGAGGTCATGAGGCGTGACACCTTCAGGCGTGACACTTTTGAAAGGTGCAACGTGATGCGCGTGTGTTAGATGCAAGACTTTACACAGATATTTGTCGCATTATCACGTTGCTGTTTGTGGGAGCTTGCTGTGCGCAAATTGGCTACCGTCTTTGCTACATTACAACAGTGACTACACTCCAAAAAGTACTTCATTGGCTGTAAAGCGCTTTGGGACATCTGGTGGTTGGGAAAGGCGCTATAGAAATGCAAGTCTTTCTTTTTCTTTCTTTCTATTCCTTTCGCTGTCCGTTTCTCATCCTTCACTCTTGTACCTGGCTTAATCTGTGGTGATTCCTGAAATCTGAATGGTGAAGCGACTTAGCAAACTTTAATTATTTGATCAAACATGCTGATGTCGGCCTTCTCCTTGCCCTGACAATAATTATATTTGCCCAGAATCTAAAATGTAATTTGAATTTTGCTGAAATTGCAAGACAGGTTCATTGTGAAGTTAATTGGAAAGGTTTTGCTGGCTGACACAGTTCAACATTTTCTATCCCTTGCTTAATATTTTTGTCTTTCCCAATTGAAAATGAAGGGCTATATGCTTTGTGGGGGGGGTGGGTTCATTTTTTATGCTTTTCCTTCATTTCAAAAAGCTTTCGGTTGAATGAGAGATGCTGGCAAATTCTTTTCTTAATAGCCTCAGTCTGTTTATAATGGAATCAGAACTCGACAAAGGCTTTGCATTGGATTGAATGGCTTCTACCTGTGCTGTGTGGGCAGTTCCAAATCAACATTTTTCTAAGCTTTACTACGAGCAATGGTAAACCACTCTCCACCATGTCTGAGCGTAGCTTCATATCAA